>VXBR01001052.1:111484-218926 GCA_013400215.1 Cisticola juncidis
TTTTTTTTTTTTTTTTTTTTTCAATTTCTTAGTCATGGGCCAGTCACTGAATTTCTGTGTTTCCAACCAACCCGCACACCCGGGGAAACTGAGGCTGGGTGAACCCTTCCCGTGCCCACATTCTGAACACACACAGGCAATTCTTGGTCACTTCTCTCTCTCTCTTCTGCAGGACATGCACTAAAACTGGAAGAGTCCCCATTTTTGCGATTTTTTCAAAACAATTCAATATATCAGACCATTTCCTGCTGCTGTTCTTTAGAAGCAGGAGCTCAGCGTGTCTCTGGTTGGGGAAACACCAAACACTTGGTCAGAACCACGTGTTTTATTCAACTCACACATTCTACCCCCAAAAAAGAAGGAAACAGAGGAAACCTGGAGCAGAAGTGAAAATCCTTCAGCTGCATCCACTGCATCCTCAAGCTAATTCATTCCACTGTACCAGGCTGTGCTGGTGGGGCAGGTGAGAAGGCACAAGGAGTTAGATTTGCCTCTTGTAAAAATCTTTCCATCACTTCAATTTCCTCAATCCCTGCTTCAAACACCTCCCTTAGCAGTGATTTTTGGCATGCAGCAGGTAAATTTATGTATTTGATAGGGAGAAACATTAACCCTTTCTACAGGTAGATTTACTAAGAAATTGCCTAAGAATATATTTTTAATTAAGGCTTGTGAGACACTATGCACACTTGTGTGCATTTTAATAATTAATCAGAGCTGATGCCATTCTATAAATTATTCTGAAATTACCTGTTGATTATCTAAGATGGTGCCTTGTTGTATCCTATGGTGGCTCAGATGGAGTTCAGAGCACTCTTAATTTAATTTGAGTAATTAATTTGTTCAACTGAAACTGAAAAATACAATCACAAACAAAGCACATTTTAACTTCTCACATCTTAAATTTTAAGAACAAACCCATATTCAATGTGTCTTGATAATGTTAGCTTGTTAAAAATAGTCAGACAACAGATTATTCAAAAGATTTGTATATAATGATGTAGGCAATTTGCTCTTCCACTACCAAATTAATTCATTAGTGGCTGCAATCAGGGCAAGTTTGACAGTCCATTTCTTAGTGCTGCCATTCCAGACAACTCTTTTATTCATTTTATGCCCTCTGTCAAGAGAGATTCAAAAATGAGAATGTAAGAAACTGCACAGACAATTTAAAAGAAATAACAAAAGGCGCTCAAGCACTGTGGGGACAGGCACAAGCATCAGGAAAAGTTTCCAGGAAATCCTAAAGAAAGTGGAAAGATGGGAAGAAATCCACATGGAAGGAAATCCAGGGGATCCACCCATGACATCTGTGATTCCATCAGTACTTACACAAAATCCTGGACATGTTTCTGATACTTACAGAAAGGATTACAAGTGCGAGATTTGAGTATTTGGCCGAGCACCTCACACTGGGTAGGGATTTTTTACCCACTGGGTTATGCAATAATAAACTCAGTTTTATACAAGAAATTCATGTTTTCATCCATACAACTTCTCCATCTTACTCTGTCAGATTTTTTTTCCTATAGTCCTCCTTACAGCTGACAAAAGGCAAACCCTAATTTTTATAGGGTTTCTATTAGTTTCTATATAGGGTTTCTATGAGTTTCTAGACATTGGAAAAAAGGGGCTTCTTCAGAATGGCAGCCAGGTCTAACCTGTGATTTTCCCTGTATCTCATTACTTGGGTAGATCAAGCAACAGGTTCCAGACTAATTTGTCACTTATTAACTAACAATAACATTTTTTTGTTGTAGATAATACATTTTATGGAGTAGCAGAAGCAGTTTTTAGTATTAAAGTTATCTCAAAAGCTTTAGCCAATATCTGCCACGATTAAAACAAAACAAAACAAATAACAAACTAAAAAGCCCTCAGAAAACTAAAACCCAGAAAACATTTAATCATCATTTCAATGACAGATGATTTTTCCTTTCTATCAAATGAAATCTTAAAAGCCATTTAATTAAACTGAACAATAACTGAATTACTTTAACCACTCTAAGAATTAAAGCTATGGATGCTCTCTCCCCAGACACTGAAACCTGGCATGCCAATGATTTACCACAAAGGAAAATAATTTACCACTTAGGAAAGCAAACTATTCTGAGCAGCCTTTTCACATTCTCAAATAATATTCCTCTTCAACAACTTCAATTATTTGCATTTTCAACCACATTTTCTTTACCTTTCTGTAGCATTCAGAATGACAAGAAGGTGTCAGAAGTGACCACATGCTCGGAAAATCAGCAAAGAGTAAAACCTCCAAGCAAGATTTGGGTACTGTTTGAAATTCTCACTGCTTTTAGTGAAAAAAAAAAAGCCAAACCAAATCCAAAATGTTCTGCTAACCCCCTGCTTCAGCCCCCTGGGGTGCCTGACAAACCACACCAGCACTAATCCAGCCCTGCCCCAGCTGCAGCTCTCCAACACCAATGATGTTCACATGGGCACATCAGGATTGTTTGCAATTTATTTTTCTTTTTAAATACTGTTCCTGTTTTCCCCTGCTTCAAGAGTTTTATCCAACCTATAGCTAACCTTGGATGAGTTTGCTTTCCCCTTCCAGTAGTTAAAAAGAGAAAAGTTTCTGTACATGGTGAATATTATTTGCTAAGCCTCTTCTGTGTGTATTCTGTGCTTGCAGAGGATTAAAGAAGGAATATTGTCACTGAAAGAATAGGAAAATAGATTTGCGGATGTGGCAATCTTGTAAAACCCCCAGCTCAGAAAAACATTTGCAATGCCACCAAGAAGGAAAAATCATTTCCCAAATTGTCCCAAGTCTCTTCCTAGAGGGATTAAAAGGACAATGATGCACCTCCTACATGGCTCTTTTCAGCTGCTTGCAGGAACAGGCCTGCTCCCGTTCCCTTCCCGTGATTAGGCTCAGGATTATTTCACGCCTGTCTCTTGGTTCCTATATTTGTCATGTTAGGCATTTTTTCCAAGGTGAACACAAGTTATTTTATTCAGAGGTGTGAAAAAGAAAAAAGAAAGAACTGGTCCTTGCTGCATTAGTCAGGTTTCCATCACTACGAAGTAAAGCATCAATTGGGATGAAAACTCTAGAAATCACTTTTTTTTTTTTAAATTCTTGCCAACTACATAATTATGCCTCAAATGATTTTGTGCCAGGTGGTTTGGCTAACAGATGGAATGGTATATTTGTTCACTCTTCGTAAACCAAGCTCCTTTCAAAAGCTCGTGAGCCAAAAGTATCTAAATTATTGATTGGCAGTTATATATGCCTAATAAGTAATTAAACTAGCTACGAATTGCAGTGACTCCTGTGAGCACTTTAAAAAAAAATCATATAGAAAATACGTGATTGTGTCTTTCCAGTAACAATTTTAAATCACGGCAGATAAAAATATTGGTGTGAAGTGATGCACTGCAGACAAAGGAGCTTTGGTAGGAAGCATCTCAGACATGTCTAAAGTGGGACACTTTGTGTAACAGGGATCAAGGGGCTGAGAGAGAGGCCTGGGAAGAGCTCAGGGAGCTCAGCAAGGCCAAGGGCAGGGTCCTGGCCCAGAATGAGACAATCCCAGGCACAAACACGGAGCTGAGTGGGAATGGATGGAGAGCAGCCCTGGGGAGGAGCAGTGAGGAGCTGGGGATGAGAGCTGCCCATGCCCTGGCCCAGAACCCCATGGGCTGATCCCAGCGTGGGCAGCAGGGGAGGGAGGTCCTGCCCTGTGCCCTGCTCAGACCCCACCTGCAGAGCTGGGATCTCCAACATCAGCAGGACCTGGAGCTGCTGGAGAGAGTCCAAGGGAGACCATGGAGATGCTCCAATGGCTGGAGCCCCTCTGCTCTGGGATAGGCTGGGAGAGCTGGGAATGTTCACCTGGAGAAGGGAAACCTCCAGGGAGAGCTCAGAGCCCCTGGCAGGGCCTAAAGGGGCTCCAGGAGAGGGACTGGGGACAAGGGATGGAGGGGCAGGACACAGGGAATGGCTTCCCACTGCCAGAGGGCAGGGATGGATGGGATATTGGGAAGGAATTGTTCCTTGTGAGGGTGGGCAGGCCCTGGCACAGGGTGCCCAGAGAAGCTGTGGCTGTCCCTGGATCCCTGGAAGTGTCCAAGGCCAGGCTGGATGGGGCTTGGAGCAACCTGGGACAGTGGAAGGTGTCCCTGTCCACAGACAGGGTTGGAACAAGATGAGCTTTAAGGTCCCTTCCACCCCAAACCATCCTCTGACTCCATGATAAGATTAAAATTGTTCCTGTAAGAATATTTTTCACAATCCCAAGCAGTACCAAAGGCTTACTAAACCAACTAGAGCTTGTGAGCAGGCCTAACAAATGCAGCCAGGTTCTCAAGACAACATCTCCTCAATAAAACCACCTCAGGAGGGAGAAATTAAACCGAGATCAAACCATGAGGTAACCATGGCTTTATCCCACCTGCATTGGGAGTTCTCTGGGGTTCATTCATTTCTTGGCTTCTTCCTTCCCAGAAGGAAATCCAGCAACCTCTGTTACCCATGGAATGGGCAGGAGTCCATTTCATCACGGTGTGTCAGGGATTGGGGATGTGCTCAGCACACAGGGAAGGCACAGAGGGAATCCAGCCCGGCCGGAGGGCGCTGGGCTTGGAGCACATCCAGTGTGCTGAGGAGGCACAGCAGGATTGCATGGACAGCACATTCCCAGCAGGCATTTCCAAGCTGGAAACAGCCTGGGGTTTCTGCTCCTGTGCCCATCAGCTGGGCTATAAAGGTACAAAAACTCTGTGACAGAGCCAACCCCGTCCCATTAAACATTCCCAAACATCTGCAAACATCCCTGATTTCCCAGCCCATGCAGTGATCCTCATCACAATCCACCAAGCTGAGGGTGACAACAGAGCCATTTCCCACCCAACCCTCCCATGGGAAAACAGTAATTAATTTAAAAAACAAAAAAAATGAGAAAAGCTTTTTGTCATAGCATATTAATATCTGTAGCTGTGCTATCACAGAACTGTGCCAGAAACATTGATTTAATAGGCACTGCAAAGCAATTACCATGCAAATAATATTAGCCAGCAATTTATTATTTTTTTAGTGAAGTCCTTGTTTTGGCTAGCAGACCACAGGAACAGATTCCAATAAAACTGGGTAATTGAAAGAAATTGCAAGTGTCTAAATAGCTGTGACACCAAACATATGAAGCAGCAGTGCTCAGCCTGGCCTATTGGTCTGCTGGTGGTTTCAAATATGGACAACCTGGGGAGCCAGCAAAGGAACAGCCTACACAGCAAAAAGAGAGCACTGGAGCAACCAGAAGGAAAGATACCGAGGAAAATTCTCTGTATAGTGACACTGGCAAGGAGGACAATGGAGAATAATGTAGAGGGGTTTAAGCCTCTTAGGAAACAGCATTCCTGCCTCAAATCCTTCCTTTTTCTCCTGGTTTTCTTCATAAGAAACAGATTTTTTGGAGTAAGTCTATCTTTTTTAAAGCAATATATTCTCATCTATTTATAGCACAGGATTGGAGACTTGCTTAGATTAACTGAAATGTTAAGCTCCATGTTCAGCTTCAGAAGTTGCCCATTGATCCTCTTGCCTTGGATTGATCAGAGCAATAGGATTTTACCTAAATCACTTTTGTGTTCTTCCTGTGACTACCAGAAAACGAACTAAGTTGCTTAGCTCACACTGGAGTGCTGTGACATTCACAAAATTAAGGAAACTGCACATTGCAAGACCTAAAATATTTAATTCCCATACAAAAGAGCTACTGACAGCTGTGTACTTCGAGACATAATGGCATGGCTAACAATTAAATGATGCCTCCTAGGAAATTTGGGACAGGAAAATATGTCACAGTCAAGGCTGTCATCCCTGGAAAGACCTTTGAAGATCATCACACATGCACACACTTTCTGAGCAGGGCCAGCAGAAGCCAGAAAGGTCACTGGAAAGCTGGTAAAAAATGCCAATGGTGAAATAGATGAACAATTTTTACAAAAAAACTTCCAGATTATTTGAGACAGCAAAAACCTCATCCTATTTTCAGCACTCAGCTCACTACAGGACTGAATCAAGGAAGAGAAAGGTAATGGGAAGATCCTGTGCTGTGTAAAGCAGGTTTATGTACAAACTCAGCCTTACTGAATCCATCTTAATGTAAGTGAACAAACATAAAGGTATCATAAAGCATATGCCTCTTTTGAAATAAATACCAGTCTCTCAATGTCTTTATATCTCTAATAATCTTAATTATCTTAATTACTAATAATCTCTTAATTACGTTAATCTTATCTTACAAAGATACCTATGCTGGCATGATGACTGAATTAATACTTCAGCATTTTACAGTCAGAATCTGCCTCATTTCCTCAACAGTTCTTCAGGCAGAATGGCAGCTGACATGACAAAATCAGGCAGAACACATTTGGCATTTGCCACAAACCTATATCAAGATCCACAGTCTTGACTCTGTAGCTTTGCCAAGGAGTAGGAGGATCCACAGGCAAGGATCCCAGTTTTAGACACTGGAGTTTTAAATACAGGAGAGGTGGTTAATAAAGCTCCAGCTCTCCACACCTGAATTCAGTGCTCAGTGTCAAAGCTTGCGTGGATTTTCACAGACTGGTGGCTCACAGTGCTGGGCTGATTCTGGCACTGCTGTTTCAGGTGTGACACTTTTTGGCAGAGAACAGCCCAGGGTCACTGAGGAGAAGGTGCCATTGGCATGACTGTTCCCATCTAATCTGAACAGCAGGACAGGGTGGCTCCCAATCCAAACATGGATCAAGAGCTGGTTTTTTTCCCATGGAATGGAGGCTGGCCTAGAACTGCTGTGGCAATGAAGTCTAAACCCACAGAATCACCCCTCACCACAGGAGCCCTGGAGGAAGCCAAGCTAATGGAGCATAAATTGGAATCCTCCCATTCCATGCAGGCTGTCACAGCCAACAGGTTATTTCTAGACCTGTCCTGTGTGTAGAGGTTGGTAGCTCAGCTCAGTTGATTTCCAAGTCTGAGTTTACCACAGAAATCAAAAAGACTGACAATGCCACCAGGATCACAGAGAAACCAGAACCTCTTTGGTTCTGGAGCTTTTCCCTTTGCCTCACTCCACAGATGGGAGCTGAGCATGGCTGATGCTGATTAAACTGGAGCACGTCTGGAGAGATCTGGAGACAGATTTTTGGGGTTTTTTTTCCCTCAGACACATCACTCCATCAAGGGCTTGGCTAAAACTCACACCAATCTCTGATTCTCAGCTATCACTGCAGTGCTCCTAAAAAACCTTGCTGTCCTCTTTCATTGTCAGTGGCTACCTTGGATTATTAGACAGCTAATAAAACACAAACACTAGTGATCAGAGCATTTCCTTAGAACTCTGTGAAAAGGGGTTAGAGATTTGAAACACATCATTGCCATCAAAAAAGAATAAAACTGTTTTATTTCTGCCATGGTAACTAAGAGACATGATTCTCAGATCACAGTCTGGTTCATCCAGAAGGTTTCTACTCCTCTAGTGATGTTACAGCCTTCATTTTTCTGGAAGTTCTGCTAAATATGTGTGTTCAACTGGCTGACTTCAGATTTTTCAAAGATAGGTGAAGATCCTCCAGAATTATTCTGGAAAGGGAGCATCAGCTCCCCCCAGATATCTGGAGGATTCTTGGGAGTTGAAGCAAGGGCTCTGGACACAACATTTCCTCGCATGGATGGAAAATGAGAGGTCTCACATTTCAGAGTCAAGAGGGAACAGTCTTGAGCCACACAAGGACACAGAGCACCAGAGAGGACAGCACCTGCTGAATGTGGCTTTGAACAGCTACTTCCAGCAGCAGCCAGATTTTCAGCAGTAAATTCCACTAAAATATCTGAAATCACCTCCAGCAAGGTCCTTTATCTCTGAAAGTACAATACAAGTTTCCCCAGCAAGGCTCACCAATGGTTGCACTCCGAATTCACACCACACTTCAGAGAAATTTCCTCAAGTAGCTGAGTAATGTCTTTTGAAAATAGAAATGTGCCTATTTTTTTTTTCTGTGTCAGAAAAAAGAACTCCTTGCAATAAGGTAGTGCCACCAGCACATCAAATGGCTGAATTGGATCTAATTGAAGACTTTCAGTCTAGGTTGGTGTCACCAGCCCCTAGAACTGTGTCAGATGGGATTCATGGGATGAGAAACTATTCCAGACAAAAGTGGCTCTGAAAAACAACACAAGATTTTCAAGTCTTTTGTAAGGCAAACTGTTCAATGGTCTTCTATGCAGAGTAAGATAAGAAGCAACAAAAGAGATTTGGATTCCATATCAGAAAGCATTTGGTAACTGTAAATATAGTTCAGCACAGAAGACGAAGGAAGTTCTGTTTGTGCCCAGAATTTTGGCATTTTAATCCTTTATTGCAACTCAACTGAATTAAGACTCTTCCAAATAACTGTCAATAATATATTACTTTTTAGGAACTGGAACATTTTGCATTCTGCTTTGAAAAATTACGACCTTCTTTGCTTATGTCATCTCATAATATTTTCTTAATTTAAAGAAACCTACACACACAAATATTTTGAATATACATGTGCATTCACGTGCATTCACAAGTTTCTGACAGCATGCAAACTGACATGTAATTAAATCATTAAATTGGATTAAAGGCATTGTCAGGGAATGTTTGACCTTGGCATTAAAGCTGGTGTGCAGTGCTGGGATTCTGAGGTGTAAAATTCCTGACCAGCCCCCAAGCAGCTCCGTGGGCAGCTGCAGTGAGAACCTCAGCAAGGTTTGATAGAAAAGTTGGTGTCACCCAGGGGCACAAATTCACACTTTTCCCTGGAAGTGCATCCATGTATTGCCACTAATTCACTCTGGATAGACTGAACACTACTGGTCTTCAAGGTAATGGAAATTCCATTGATGGACAGCACGGGCAGACCATTGCTCAGTGATTTTGAAAATAAAGTGTAATTGGAGACAGAAACAAGGACATGCTGTCAGCTTTATTCTATTTCCTTGTTTTATATATAGCATAAAGGTAGAGTAGGACAGAGCTGTAAATAAACCCTGGGTCCATTTTATTAAGCTCCTAATTTATAAATTGGACTATTTTTGATCCCTGCTTTTTTCAGTTGCTTTCATTCCAAGATTTTTTGTTACTTCAGTTTAAAGAAGGAAGATTGCCAGAAGAAAGAATGGGCATCACTAACTCAGATTGTTCATATTCTGAGCAGGACTAAAATTTTAACAATTCCAAATGGGTTTGAGCAGGGATATGGAACAGCTTAATTCAGCAATGTCTTTATACTTTCATTTTCTAAAATATTGCATACGAGTGTATTAAACATTGGTATTCAGAAGCTAAAATGACAGAAAAAAATAATAGAAAGCACTTTAAGAATCTATTTAGCTTACTTGCCTGCAAAAAGTCAAAATCAATTGTATCATTCTTGACAAATGTGGCTATTATCAACACCCGCCACTGATAAGGATTTTGCAGCATCCTCAGGCAAAATCCTTCTGTGCTGTATTCTCATTACTCCTATTACACTGTCCTTAATTCTAATCTAAACCTTTCTTGCTGCAATGTAATTCCAGAACTATTTCTCATGTCCAGTAGGAAAATGAAACCTGTTTATTCTCTTCCACTTTGCAGCAGCATTTTTTTGTCATTCAGGGCCTGGAGGAAAAATGGGTGCAATTTTCACTTCTCCAGACAAAACAGCAGTTCACTCAATCTCCTCTCATAGATCTTATTTTTCCTAGGTCTTTGATCATTATTTTTACGTCCTTTTTCAATTTTGTCTTTGTTGAAGTGTGTACCCCAAACTGACAGAGCATTTAGCAGGGCTCTTACCAGGGTGCTGAGGTGATAAATTCTGCACAGAATCTCTCTGAATATCTGGCTGGCCCAGGAACAGGTTATGGTGCACTGACCTCACTGACATCCCTTCCTAAAGAACCACTGCATGCTGGATTTGTTGTCCTTTTTTAAAAATGCATATTTCGTTAGGTAGAGATCTAAGGGAAGAAGATGAAGATATAATTTAGGACGACAAGAGGGCTGGAGCATCTCTGCTATGAGGACAGGGAGTGTTCACCTGGAGAAGAGAATATTCCAGGGAGAGCTCAGAGCCCCTTGCAGGGCCTGAAGGGGCTCCAGGAGAGCTGGAGAGGGACTGGGGACAAGGAATGGAGGGATAGGACACAGGGAATGGCTTCAAACTGCCACAGACTGGGTTTATTTGGTATATTAGGAAGAAATTCCTCCCTGTGAGGGTGGGCAGGCCCTGGCACAGGGTGCCCAGAGCAGCTGTGGCTGCCCCTGGATTCCTGGAAGGGGCGAGGGCCAGGTTGGACAGGGCTTGGAGCAACCTGGGACAGTGGAGGGTGTCCCTGCCATGGCAGGGGATGGAATAAGATGAGTTTTGTGCTCCTTCCAACTCAAACCATTCAGTGATTTTATGATTTTGCTTTCTTATGTATAAATGTTGAAACTCTGCATACCCACACCTAGTAGTAATTAAAAATATATGTTTTTTTTTCCCACTCTAGACTGTGTATTATTGAATATCTCAGTTGTATTCATAAAATTCTGTCAATACTGTGTACACATGAGATCATTTTCTTTTAAGGCACCACTTTGAGTAAAGCAGCTCATTCATCTAAATTGATCATACACAAATACATTTGCACAAGCAGAGCTGTTAATTTATACGCCTATTTCAGCCAGGCACTTAACCAGAAATATTCTTACCCAGAAATACACTTTATAGTGACTTCAACTGGGAATAAACTATTGAATATAAAACAATTAGTCCTTCCTCTCACCCCTGCAGTCTGGAAATGCACCGTAATGCATGAGAAACGTATTAGAAATGATTTGAAGACAATTTTGTTTCAGAAAATAATTTACTAATCAGAACCATTATATACTGGGCAAGACACTACTAAACAATACTATTTTATAAGTCTATTGAGAGGTTTTTTTGTCATATGAAGGGGTTTCATTTCCTCTCCCTCCCAAGGAATGGCAGCTCTCCTGACAGTGCTGCTTCCTCTGGATGTGGTCCAAGCAAGGTGACATTTGAGACACATGGCAGAGTGAGAGGAACTATGTTAATTTTTACGAAAAACCAAAGCTTACTTCAGAATACCTCACACAAAATCAGGTAATTCAGTATTGTGTAAAACAGGGTTAAATTACACCCCAAGTATTCTTTTAAACGCTGATCTCTGTTGTAGAATTTGAATTAAATATTTTTATTCGAATTAAATATTTTAATTTAAAAAAAAAACACAACAAAGCACATATATATGCTTTAATGAGAATATCAATATTCAGGTGGGAGTTATGAAAGCTAAAGCTCTGTAATGACCTGATTCAAAGGTCACTGAAGCAAACAGAGAGTTCACAAATCACAGAATGGTTTGGGCTGGAAGGGACCACAAAGTTCATCTCATTTCACCCCCTGCCATGGCAGGGACACCTTCCACTGTCCCAGGCTGCTCCAAGCCCTGTCCAGCCTGGCCTTGGACACTTCCAGGGATCCAGGGGCAGCCACAGCTTCTCTGGGCACCCTGTGCCAGGGCTCCCCACCCTCACAGGGAACAATTCCTTCCCAATATCCCATCTAACCCTGCCCTCTGTTCAAAGCCATTCCCTGTGTCTTGTCACTCCATCCCTTGTCCCCAGTCCCTCTCCAGCTCTCCTGGAGCCCCTTTAAGCCCTGCCAGGGGCTCTGAGCTCTCCCTGGAGTTTTCCCTTCTCCAGGTGAACACCCCCAGCTCTCCCAGCCCGGCTTCAGAGATTTGCTGTAGACCTGACATTATTCAGTCCCTGATTGCCAATACACACAAAGGTATCTCAGCCAAACCTCTGATTTTTGTCACAAATTCCCAGTATTTTTCTTTCCCCTCTACCTCAAACAGCTGTGTGCACACGAATCTCCCTTTCCTTGTCTCCAAGGCTCAAGACTTTGGGCTGTTCTTTCTTAGGCACTTTCCCATCAAACAGTTTCTTCCTCCACTCCTTTCTTGCCTGAATTTTTTTTTTTTTTTTTGTTCTAGCCTATCCTGTCTGTTTGCAGACCTGGCACCAGCATCTCTTCCTTGTCTCTCTTTTCTCCAGCTTTATCCCCTTCCACATTATCACAAGCAAAAACATCTTCATGGGACCAGTGCAGAAAGGGTCTCTCCATATCTGTGGCCCTTGGCTACAGACCTGAATTTATCATTCATTTCTCCACATCTAGCCACATCCTCTTTTTTTTTTTTCCATTTTTATCTACTCCAAGTCTTTTTCTTCTTTTTTTGCTAATCTGATGCACATATTTCCTGCAAATGCATTGCATCCTCAAGGCTCACTTTTACTCAAACCACGTATTAAGCTAGAATGCCTTCCAAATATACTGAATTTCTAAGTTTAGCTGTAATATCAAGTTTTCAGACATTTGCTCCAGTTTCTGCTTGGGTTGTAATCTCTCTGGGACTTGCTTTGTGTCTTCATTTGCATTCTGAATGTAACATTTCAGAAATTATTTTTTTTTAAATTTGAATTTTGTTGTTGTTGTTGTTGCCACTTGTGACTTCAGCATTAAAGCAGCATCACAGTTTGCATTTGGAAGAGTTTGGTCTTTAGGAAGTTTCTGTTCAGTCCTAATTCAGGCAAAAATTGCCTGGATTCAAATGAAATCTCTGACTAAATCCAGACTGACGTAAAACTTCGATCTGTGAACACTGGGATTTTTCCATGACGTAAATGAATCCAGAGAAGTGATCTAGAGACATACTATTAACAGGGACATTTATATATGTATATAGATGATTTAATGCTAAAATTTACCTGATTGGAGATACTTTTTTGGTACATGTGTGTGACTAACTACAGCCTAGTACATCCTGAGCTTTACTGCTTCTCCATTACAGTTATTCCCAAAAATCCATGTGGAAGCAGATAGAAATGCTGATTAGAAAACAATAGCTACTTTATTTGGTATATTCAGGGTTAAATATATATTTTCATGAATATTCTTTTTTAACTGTCTCATTTTCAGGCTTCAGAGCAAGGACTGCCAAGAGTTTGGATCCAATCAATTTCTTTGTGAATCCACATGAGTAATTTGGATGGACAATCCTTGTATTTCACATGGATACTCCAGGACTGTTAAAAGCAGCGTTCATCCCTTCATTCCAATGCAATCCCCAGCTGAATGAATGAATCCATTCCCTGGCCTTGAATCTTTAGTGTTTGATTTAGCACAGGCAGGGGAAGTCCCATATATAATTCCCCATGGCACCTCTCTCTCTCCCTCCTCATATAAAAGTATATATATAAAGTTACAAATACTAAATAAATATATATAGAGATGGATATGTATATTCATGCTGGTATTTCTGTTCCAGCCATGCTACTCGCTATCAGTCAGATAAGACTAATCCTAAGAATTTCTCGAATTTCTTATATTGCATTTACAATAATTTAGTATTAACAAGTAGTTAATTCTTATCAGCGTCTTCTGGAGCTCTTAGAGCTGATTTTACCAGCAGAGTGTGCCCACCCTGCTAAAAATACAGATGCAGTGAAGAGAGAGAGCTTGTGGGAGAAAATAAGTTTCTATTATAAGGACAGAGACAAAATATTTCCTTTAGTCCCTCATTAGTTATCTATTTTAATTTAACTGATGCTGTTGTTCTGCCTTTAGCAAACACCGAGCCCAGTCAGAAGTGGCAAAGATCCCAAAGAGATTTCAGATAATATCAGATCATAATAATGCTGCTGAAAGCCCCTTCATCGGGATCTTTATATGGCTCTGCTAAAACATTTTTCTTTCTGACTTGCCAGCAGCCAAACTAACAAGACCTCAGTGACAAATGATCTGTTTAAGCCTCCAGAAAGGAATCCCAGCTTGGTTTTTAGGACTGTTTCCATTTTTGTGTCTGAACGACCAGACAATGACACATCACCTTTCAAGGAAAGTGATGATGCAATCTCAGCGTTTGGAGAAGCATCTCAGAAATATCATTTCACCACAGTGTTTTTGTCTTTTTGTTTGATGGCTTTTGGGAAAAGAAGAAAGTATAAGAATACAATAAAAATCTGAGCTACAGCAAGATTGCCTTAAATTCCTGAGAGGCTATTTTCCTAATTTAGCAGAATAAATAAATTATATATAGTTTTACCTTTCAGAGGTGGAATCTGGAAAAAAACACGCATCTCCTCAGCTTTTAAGTGTCATTAATGAGTTGATGGAATGACAGAGTCAAAGAAAACAGATGTAGCTGTGATTTTTAGAGGCTATTTAATATTTCCCTTCCTCTATGTCATGGCCCTGTACCAGCTGGAGGAGTTTTTTTTCTGAATCTTAGACTTTTAAACGAAATGAGTTTTGTTCTTAAAATCACCTCAAAAAATAACGAAGTTTTATTTGGTAAGAGATGTCCTCTTGTAAGTAAGTCTTGACTAAAGCAGTTAATTTTCACAGATGCATAAAAACCAAACCAGGAGACATCTGCAAAGTCATCTTGTACTTCTACAGCTCTCAGAGCAGGCAACAATATCTCACTGGCTTTAGCATCTGATCTGCTTCTTCCAGTACAAGGACAAGATTTTTATCTAAAAGCAAACTGGTCAAGGAACTCATTATGTTCACTGAGCTGGAGTAAGTCCATGTTTGTCTTGACCCTCTTAGTCAAGACATTGTGGATTTTCAGCTTTAATCCTCCTTGCACTCATTTCATTCTCTTACAAACCACTGGAACTAAGAGTTACATAATCAGCTTCAATAATTTCTCTTTTCTTTTTTTTCTTTTTTCCATATCCATGCTTTTCAAACACCTACATACATATCACATCCTCCTGAGTTGCTCCAGATCCAATGTCTGAACTAATTCTTCATGACAGGATGTCAATGTCAAGCATTATTGAGCCTTAAACAGAGGCAGTGACTGCCAAATGAAATATTCCAGCATCTTCCCAAGCAAACTGTTGAGAGCTGATTGGAGGGAGGGTGTGACTCAGCTGCACTTACCTACTTTTCCAAAAATAGCTTTTTTACCTCTTTTTTTTTTTTTTTTTTTTTCTGTAACATTGGTTTCTGTTTTTTTGCTCTGAAGGGTGAAACAGTTCATTGCTCTGAGGGCTCATATGAGAATTATGTTCAATTTTCATCACTGGAGCAGAAAAAGCTGTGAAGCCAAGGCACAGCAAAGACTCTTGACAATAATGTGTGGACTGCTTTCCTTCACAAATGTAATGGGAATGAGACAAGGGTGCAGCTCAAAGGAAATTTTCATGGGCTCTTGAAAAATAAATACAGAGCTCAAAATTGTCTTTCAATTTTGAATCAAATATACTTTAACAACCACTGTTAAGGTGGGTGACTCATAATGAGATGGTATGAGACAGGCAGGAAAACAAAATCGTGAAAATAAAGTGGATTCATTTTTTAAAGTACTGTAATATATTGCTAACATCTTTATATACATACATCTCTAAGAAAATAATGACAAAGTCCAAGCCAGGCCACACTGGTGGAAATCTGGAATAATTAATCCTCTTTTTGACAACTGTGAAATTCCTGTTTTCAATTTGTAATTCAGCTGAGCTGATGACAGATTCCTCCTCATCATCACTGATTTATCAGCTCATGTTGCCAACTTTTCCCCCCTTCCCACACTATGTACACAAGCTGAGGCAGTTTGTTTATCCTCAGAACAAAGGGCAGCATTTCAAGAAAATCTATCCAACTGTGTAAATCCATAACTGCCTTTTGAAATTAAGCAGATTTTGTCTGGATGCCACAGCTCAAGTACTTTAAGGAAAGGACATAAACAGAAAGCAAAACTAAAAGAACACCATATGATCAGACTTAGAATGTCTCAAACATCTTCTCTTTTTCCCCAGGGTTTTGGATTTTAGTTTGGTTTTTAGCTTTTTTATTTATTTAATTTATTGGTTGTTGGTTTTCTATTAGATGGAACCTGATAATTTGCTCATATTTTACTGGATTAGAAGGACTTTCATGAGAAGCAAATGAGTTGTTGGATCATTAATTAGCACACTGCTACTAAGAATATGATTAATAAGGTGAGTAATAATTCATCTAGTATTGATACCATCCAAAGAGGAAAAATGCTCAACGAGTATCTATTTAGGTATTTATAAAATATTAGCTGATAATGGAATATTTCACATTCCAGAGTTAAGAAGGAAGATATTAAAGAGTAACTCCAATAGAAGCTGGAGATTTGAGTCAGAATGTTTAATTGCTTTGTGTTAGAGAATAGTAACAGATCTAGTTGGTCAGTGCTCTGGGGTGGAAGGGGGAAAATGGCCATAAAAATGCATTTCAGAAGTCAAACCAAACAGAAGGGGAAAAGAGGATTCTCTAATATAATTATTTGGGGACTGGAATTTTTACAACTTTTCATTTTAGGCAGAGAAACCTCACTGAGTCCACAAACATTTCAAGAATTTCAGCATTTAACTTAAAACTTATCACCCAGTTCTTGTCTGTCCTTCCCCTTTTACAACTGCTGTCATCTTTTTGCCCTCACACCTCCAACCCAAAGGACAGGGCTTGGAAGACAAGAGCGTAGCCATGCAATTATGATACTTTTATTATCATTTATTCTGTGTCCTTGTTTGGAGATGCAGAACAGGCAGGTGAGAGCCTGGCTGATTCTGCTGATTAGCTGAATAATCAGGCAGTTGTTTCTCTAAATGACCTTGCCTGTTATGATACAGTTTATTATCAGCTTCCTTACACTGCCTGCTCTCTAAATACTCCTCTCTCTATTGTAATCTCTTCCTTGACTCAGGAGAATTTATTTTCTCCTTTACTTTCCTTCCGCTGCAATTGTCAGCATCTCTCATGGTGCTTCTTATTTGACCTCGTGGATCAAGGTAAATGAATGCTTATTTCTTGTTTAAATTGTACCATTTAAAGTTTCCTTTCAATATTGGTCTTGTTTCACACCACATAGGATACACACAAGTTTCTGTAACCCTGCCAGGAAAGGAAATTTCTACAGAAACACCAGGGTCAGGTCATGTTTCCAGTTCACTTATCAATGATCACATTAATTCATTCAGCATGAAATTCATACAGGAATTTGTTAATTGTATTCAGGGGTCAAGCTCTACAAAAACCCTGTAGGAAGGATATTGTGTTAGAGTTTCTGGAGTAAATACTCCAGGAACAGTAGTGTGGAAAACCCTGTGTCTTTGCACAACCACATTTGCAAGAAAAAGGATATTTAATTTGAATAACTACAAGGTCCATCACTTGTGTCTGCTTCTTTTTGCTGTTAATCCTGCACAGACAATTCAGTTTACCTCTCTCAAATGCAAAAAAAAATATATATAAATGAGTGCAAATAGTTTTGTTGATGTAAATTATGGAGCTAGTTGAGGAAAAACATTGAATGTCAGCAGAGGGAACTATTTTTATCACAGTCTATTGTTTAACAACCCTTCACGGTCATCAAATTTAGTGCACCTATAAAATGCAAGGCAGCTGCAGGGGATGAACCAGCAGTTTAAAAATACTAAAGAGCCCAAAATTATCCAAATCCCCGTCTCCCTGATCCACTGATATTGCATGGAAGTCAAAAGAAGTGTATATACAGATTTTACAAAAAGTTTTGAAATTAAGGCCGGAGTTTTAAAATTAGACAATTTTAGGACGCAATTTAAACAATTATTAAAATTAGGAGAGTGAGTGAGTGCTCAGAGCTGCAAGCTGAGTTAGTGTGCTCAGAAAGAAGCAGAAAAGTCCTCACAAGCCTGAGGTGAGGTCCAGAGGAGAATGTTGTGACATGTATCAGACACAGAGGACCAAATTCACACTTAATGGGAGCTCCCAAATTTCATTAACTTCTGAGAAACTGGACTAATTTCCAGCACAGCAATACACAGACCTAATGGACAACTGAACAGTTTTAATGGTCCAAGCCAACAGAAGGTAAAATTTCATACAAATAGTGTTGTAGGGGAGTTGATCTTGTTTTTGTTTGATTTGCATCCTGATGGCATGGGAAATAATTAATCATTGGGCTTGCTCTCCAGTTTCCTGGGGAAAAAAACAGGGATTGCTTGAAAAAGCAATTTTTTCTTGTTTCATTAGGTTCCATCTAGCCACCAAGTCTTTAGCTCTGTATTGACTATTTTTGTCTTTCTGCTTCCACTCCTGCTGCTGTCAAGCCCACATCCCTTCTCTCCCCCACTGAAATCTCCACCACCAGCTCTGCCCTTCAACCTCCCTACCTGCTCCTCTTCCCAGCACTCCTGCAGGATTTCATCTCCTCCCTTGGAGGAGGAAGATACAGCTCAAAGATTTGGGCATTGGAAAACATTTCACTAAAAATCTGAAGGAGAAGAAAAATCTCAGCGAGGAGCTGGAAGCCTGTTCCAAGGAGCAGTGGAGGAGAACTTTTCCTCACCTGGCTGAGAATCTCCAGGGCAGCACAGGGCAGACTGTTAATGCTTGGTTGAGTTGTATTTAGCTTCAAAATCTGCTGTGTGTAGCAGCCAGTAAATATTTGATCTGTGCTCCTGTACTGCATGTATGGGGCTGGCAGAGCCTTGCTGAACTCAGAAAAGGGTGCCCAAAAAATGGAAATTTTCCTGATGATTTTACCAGTGATAGAGCTGGTGACCCATGATCTTACATTGCTGCAAGCATAACCCAATCCCAGCCAAAATCCCACCATTCCAAAGAGAAATCACAGCTACTGTCAGCATTTTGCAGCAGCTTCCTAAGTACTGAGTGTATTCATGCAGGCTAACAATTCAATTTTCTTTTAAGAATGATGTTTTGTCTTCTATTTTGTGCTGGAACCTTCAAGAGAGAAGCAAACATTTCTCCTTTGGCCACAGCCCTGCATGTGGAGGACAATCAGAGTCTGTGATGTGGCTGATTTTTCATTCAGATGGGAACAGCACGGCACAAAGGGCTGGCCACTATCCCAAAAAATCCGTCCTGCCAGGCTGCTTTACAACCCTCCACTTAAGGATGGATCACCTGGTTCCTTTCCCTGATTTTTTTGGAGATGTTTTCAGCTAACACCCTGTTATTGCCAGGATTCAGGAGCAATTTTTAATAGTCTGGTTTTTCGCTTGTAGTGTTTGGTATTTTCGTAAGGAACTGAAATTTCTTAGAAGGTGCTCAAAACCACATCTTTGAGTAGGTGGCCTATGAATTCTCCTCCTGTGGATAGTTCTGAAGTCAGCCAAGAAAAAGTGGTTTTGGTTGTGGGTTGTTCTTCCTTTGAGGATAGATGAAATTCAGGACAAAACATGATCAGCAGGAGAAGTAAAACAGGAGCTCTCACTTCCTAAATGACCCACCACAGCCTGATAGCCACGGTCTAATGCTATTTATTCACAGACTCCACTTTTTATTCCTTGGAAAAGCTTATCAAAGTGACAAAACCCATTTAAACCTGACAGCAAACACAGCAGACATGAAGCTTTTCTGTACAATCACATCCAGTTCACTCTTCTCCTCACATCCTCCCTTTGGCTGAATGTGGGATTTCTACAGGCTGGACCTTATTATCTCTGCCTTTCAGAGACCTTTGATGTCTCTGTTCACATTTTGCAAAGAGAGTTTTGTTTTCAGTAGTGAGATCTCGAAGATCAAAGAGCCCTTGTTGATAATCAAAAGCCTGAAGTTTTCTGTGGTTTTGGGTTTTGACTTCAAAATACCTACAAAAATTCAGTGCAAAAGGAACAGCATGGAATTTCATAGAATCACAGGATTTCTGAGGTAATTTATCCAGATAACCTTGGCCTCTAACAACATAGACACAATGTTAATCAGAAATATTACCTATTAACAAGTTCCAAATTTAAACATGCATCAGCTTTGGTCTTATCATCCCTGAGTTATGAAGTCATCCAGATCTTTCACAAACATTTCTCTTTCACTTTCATGCCACAAGAAAAGGAAGTGCTTTCTCCTAAGGATAGATTTTCCATATATATCTCAGAATATTTCAGTTCATAGTATGCATCAACAAGTGGAACTAACTTTGGAGAAAAGTTATATATCTCCTTTATAACTAAAGGAGAAAAGAAATATCCTTGCTGAGGGACAGGAATAGATAATTCAGGATAAAAACTGGTGTGTTCAGGAAAGGGCCTGGGTAAGCTGGTAGCTGATGTTAGTCTGGGATGGGTTTCTCTAAATCAGGGAGCCCTTTCCATCTCCTCACCTTCTAATCCTAGGGTCTGATGGTGGGTTAAAGAGAATATTTTATACAAGCTAATAATAATATCCTTACCAATACTGGCCCTGTGGGTGCTTGACAGCAAATGCTTTATGTGAGACTGCACAAAAGTCTGCATCCCTGCTTCCCTGTGCTCCTGACTCCTGCAAACCTCCACCCTCCTCAGCTTTGTTTCTGTCAAAAAGATATTTCCACTTCTTAGTATGGAATAAAGAGCTCCAGTTCGAGCAGGGGAAATAATCACAAAATAAAACGAGAACAAAGCTGGAAAATGAGTGCAAGGCAGATCTGCATTTCTGGCTGAAATCAGCCTGGCGTGAGCACAGCAGGGACACCACATGGAAGTTGTCTGAATGTAACAGCCACAGCTTTGGGAATAAACTGAAATCATACCTGGGAGGAAAGAGAGGGGGCTCCCTCACATTTTTTGCAGTACTGTGGAATATTCTGTAGTTCCAAATTGTTCCTGAGCTAATTTCAGAGTTCGTGTAAGAAAGGCACGTGCAGGGAACACCCATCAGAAACTTGAATAAATTAATTCATTCATTCATTAAAAGGGAGAGATAATTCTGGTATAAGCCCATTACTCACTGGCCTGGTTACAAAATTTTTCAAGACCTGTTTATGATACTCTGTGTCTCAAGCTCACAGGTGACAACAGAGCTCCTCTAGGAAGATAAACTGATCCACACACACACATTTTTTCCACGCTAATCTTCTCCTTCAAAGAACACATAAACAACAGTACTGGGAACTCCTACATAAATCACACAACTCAATAACTTTTCCACCTGCATTTTTCTAATCCTGTCTTCAGAGATGCTGTGATTCTCCATAACAGAAAAGGGAAGCTCTTTGCCTCTGCAGATGAACAGCAAACAGAAAATAAAATACCCCATACGAAGTCAATGTTTGGAGGTTTTTTCTTTTTAAATCAGAAAATCCTGATTCATCAGTATTGACCAATTTTGTCAAGATTTTATTTCCCTTTCCTGAACTCACTCTCTGAAATGAGGAAGACAGACAAAAAATAATTCCAACAGACAAAGAGCAGAATAAATAATTCCCCTTGTTGCAAACTAATGAATGTTTAACTGTGCATGCAAACTAGAAGTTGCAATGGGAGACACTAATTCCACACTTTTATTGTTTTGATTGCCAGGTTCAAATTCCTGTATCAACTCAGGTGCAGAATTTCCTGTACTTCAGTTATTCTGTGCTAAAAGGCTGGTATGGGTCTGTGTTTCAAAACACCTTCTGCATTCCACAAAAAAACCTTCATGGTGTAAGAAATGGCTTTTTTAACCCTCATTTTCAGTCATTTGTTCTGGTATATAAACACACAAACACACACATATGTGTAAATAAACACAAATTTACCTGCAAGGGCAACAGGCAAATGAAAGGCAAAACTGAAAGCCACAGAGCAACATGTGAGGAATTATGACTTGATTGAAACAGATTATTTCCATTAAAAGAGATAGCACTCTATTAATATTAATTTAAGGCTAAATAACTGCAATGCTTAATTATTTGATTAATCAGGCTGCAAGCTCTTCTTGGAGCCTCTCAATAAACTCTTACAGACCATCGAGGCTGAGATCTCTCGTGGCTGAGAAGCTGGAACAGCAAATCGTGCAGAGACGTGGGGTTTCTCCTGTATTTTTTCTTAAAGGCTGACAATATTCATTTTGAGAAGATAGGAAGAAGAAATTCTGAGCAAATCAGGCCATAAAATTTTATACAGTTATGAACAAAACTTCCTTTTTTCCTTTTTTTTAGGAAGGTGTATACATTTTGAAGTCTAGACATTTTAACATTAGACACTGACATTAAAGCTTGCAGATGGTACCTGAGCTGAGATTATGTGTAACCCACCCAGAATCTGACTCAATTGATTTTTAAGACGCTTAACAGTCTTTGAAACTCCACACCTGATCCATTTAATTCTGCCTGCTGCCGGATACCAAAGGGATTATGGCTTTGCACCTGCTACAAGTAATTGATTTAGGATGAGAGAAGTCTAATTCTAAGCATAGGAGTGATAACCAGATGGGCACACATTCCTCAAAGAAATCCAAGCCCTCTGAATGCATAAACAGTGATTTAGGGAAAATTAAACCTGAGTGTTGACGCTGAAGGTTGAGATGCTCAGTCATGGCAGTGAAACTCCAGTGATATCAACACCTTTCTCAGAAAGAATTGTGAAAACCTGAAGGCTGTAGGGGGAAGTCCTCTGTCCACTCAGGCTTCCCAAATTGTTTATCTGAGCCCTGATAAAGCAGAGACACCACAGCTGGTTTTAGGCTGAGCAGCACTCTGAGCAGTCAGCAAAAAGAAAATTTTAAAAAATTCCATGTTGAGTGCACAGTGTGACAGCCCCACTGCCAGGAGTGTCCTGGTGCCACCACAGGGAGCGTCCCTGGAGGGGCTGTGAAGATCCCCAGATCTTTGTGTCACTGCCAAACAAGTAACAATAGCTGGAAACAAATTCACCTATTAGCACTGACTGAATGGGGAAGGACATTAAAAGTAAATTAATCCCTCCTACTCAGAAGAATTGGAAAGAAAGGCATTAGCAAAATTTCTGCACAGACTCAGGTTTTATAAAAGAAACCCTTTGACTCTTTACACTTCAGAAGCCTCTTAAAAAAGCGATATTTTACAATATTCTATTTTCACTTACTTTTAGATATCCAAAGTGAATGTGATTATGTCTTGGAGGAAATTATTTATATAATAAAACATCAGACATCACCAATCTAAGAAACTGTTTTAAACACCTATTTCAAATGAACTGAGTTTTAAAGGTTAAATTGAGCTTTCTATTGTAGTTACAGACTGTTATAAACTCTGGGAGGAAAATGCACCCTTTATAATTCCTATCATCATTAAAATGTCATGACATTCAGTCCATAAGCTACAAAGACCGTTCTGAAAATTGAAAGGAAAAGAGACTTTGAAATAAATGACATGACCTTCATTTCTTTACCACTGAACAGAAATTAAGGTGAAATTACATGCTCTTAATGCAATCTGGTTGTACTCACATTCCACCAAAAAAAAAAAAAAAANTTTACCCCAATCCACAAAAAAAAAAAAAAAAAAAAAAAAAAAAAAAAAAAAAAATTAAAAAACCCTACTGAAAGCATTTACAAGAACTCCAGAAGAATTTGATGCCCTAAATTCTTGGATATCTAAAAGTTTAGATGACAATACAGCATACTTCTCAGTATCATAAATGTAATACCAACATTCTTTTATGGAGTTCTTTAAAATCTGCAACACCACTGCAGAAAATCACCCCATCTTTTTACGTATCTGTGACCTTCAGTAAGTCAACC
This sequence comes from Cisticola juncidis, assembly GCA_013400215.1. Taxonomy (NCBI): domain Eukaryota; kingdom Metazoa; phylum Chordata; class Aves; order Passeriformes; family Cisticolidae; genus Cisticola; species Cisticola juncidis. The sequence continues at coordinate 135,020 of VXBR01001052.1, forward strand.
ACTAAAATATCATAAATACACATTTCCCACCTATTATCAGTAAGAAACAAAAGCGAGCCCCAGGTGGGGAATTTACAGCCTTCATGGTGTCTGAGGCCAGATTGCAAACTCCCATCCCATGGAGAGCATTTCCCACTGAGGTATTGGTGCGGCAAGGCTTGAAATCAAACACCGCTCCTGTGGTCAACACACCATTTTTCTTTCCAGCATATCATTTGGTCAGACTGCAGGAATGTGACCTGGAAAATTGGGAAACGCTGAGTCATAAATTATCCCACACCTCTGCCAACAGGATGGGCACTGGAGCAGATGGGAAGTTTCACTTTTAATCCAGTTTAGGGCACGTTGGCATCCCTGAGCCTCCTGCTGGTGCTCAGCCTGAGCTGGGTGACTTCACAACTGTGTTTTCTCAATATGCAATAGTAACAAAATGTAATAAAAATGTTAATGAGGTGAATTAAGTGCAAGAAGTTAAATGGTGCTGATAATATCATAACTCTGTGTCAGCTATCTTGTGCACAACATGCACACTGAGTTAGGGGAAGGAGGAGGCGTAAGCTGTTCTTTGTATTGAATGTGACAATTTTTGAAACCTAAACAATCTCCTCAGATAATGAATTCACAATATAAATTCAGAAAGAAAACATTTTTCAGGGGGGTGGAACATCTTTTGTTCAGATGATAATTTTCCATTTGGTTTAGCCCTGTTGGGAGGCAAGGAAGGAAGGTAAGGAAGGGAAGGAAGGAAGGAAGGAAGGAAGGAAGGAAGGAAGGAATATACCCAAATATATCCAAATTGCAATATACCCAAATAGGTGTCAAAAAGAAAATGGACTGGATATGTACTGGTGATAGTAACCCGGTTTCTTTCTTGCTCTGTGCTTCTCATGCATTTTCCCAGGAGCTGGAATGTGCTTGAATTTCCAGGTATCTGAATTGTAGCCAGACTCTGCTCACTGACATAATTCTCCTTTTGGTAAAATCACAGAGGAGCAAAATGAGAGGCAGAAATTCCACGTCTCACTGTTGACTCCCCTGTGCCTTTGCCCAAGCTCACACCAGCCAAAGGAATACATGAGTACCATAGAGCTTCAAATCCTCACTGCAAAGTTTGAGATAAGCTCCCTTGGATTTCTTAAAATGCAGAGCACCTCAGTGGTCCCAAGTGACAAGCAGTCTCAAACTGGAAACTCAAAAAAGAGAAAAGAGGGGGAGAAAAAAGAAGAGGACAAACAAAAGGAAAAAATAAAGAGAAATTATTTACTTTCACTGAAAATACTGGCCATGAACTCTGGATTGTTCCAATATACTGCAGGCATTTTTGTCATTTCACAGCAAGCCTGTATCAGCTTCACATGACAGACAAAAAATATACATTTTATAGCAATAAACTGGAAATCCCTGCTTTCCAACTTTATTCTAAAATATGTATTATTGATAATTTAAGCACTGGGTATTTTCTTGACTGTACACCTAGACTGGTTCATTACTGATATAAATACTGGCACAGAGAGTGCTGGGATATGATGCAATGTATACTGAGATGACGTATCTACTCTAAATTTCAATTATATACATCCCAGTGTGTGTATATACATATGTATTTATATAATAAAAACATTTGCTTGCCTCTTTTTCATACTGCAGTCACTCATGTTCCTTTCCCTTAGCTCTACACATCTTACTGCACCCTATTTTATCCACCTGCACTGTTAATATTCCTCCCACAGCTGCATTTCCTGACCTGTGGGGGCAGAGGTATCAGCACAGAGTTCAGCACAAAGACATGGTACTGACTGCCATCATATCTGAATTCATTTGCTTTCAAGAGCAGTCAAGTGGTTCTCAAGTGGAGTTAATTCTGGTTTATTTTTTCCTGGTTGGATGAGACTTGACTTCTTCACTCAGATGACTTTTCCCCACTAGGAGCAGCCTGGATCATCTTGGAATCGCCTACATCTTGTTTCCCTTGACTTTCTTGCACCAAGTTTTATTGCACCTGCCTGGCTCTAATACTGGCCCCTTTTTCTGTCACCCTGCTGCCTTTTTTGGTTCTCCACAACACTTACACTGCCCTGCTGCTGGAGGCCTGGAGCTGCTGCATTTGGTTCTGACCCATCCCAGCCTCAGCCTCCTTCTTTCAGGGCCCAGCACTTTCTGAGGCTGAACCATCAACCCAGGGTCCATCTCTGGCCTCCTTTGCTGGGTTGGGCTGCCAGAACAACCTCAGGCTCTTAGTAGGTTCTGTCTCCTTTTTATTACTTCTCTTTTCTACATTTCTGTTATTCTCATATTGCTGTTTCTCTGTCTGGAACAGCCATCCTTGAGGACATTCAAGCTTGCCTGGATAAGATCTGGGAAGACTCTGATCCAAGGTGACCACTGGCTTGGAACAGGGACTTTCACTGGTCCTTTCCAACCTAACTTTTCTGTGCTTGTCCCACAACTAAATGGGAAGGAGGATCTGAATTGTTCATTCTGTCCTGAGGCTGAGTATTACCCATGAGATCCTCACAGCACCATCAAATCTACCAAACTTTGCTCTCTGTTTTCTTGACTTCCTTTCTTTTGTATGGAACTCTTGCTTACTTTTATTTTCCTTTATCACCAACACTCTTTGTTATTTCATGGGTACTAAAATGAAGTAATCCTGTACCCAAATTCCACGTACAGCTCTCTGTCATCACTACTTGGAGCCATTTCATTTGCTCAGATCTGCTTTTCTCAGCAAATGATTCACAATTCCCATGAACACTCCTGCTTCTAATTACAGATTTGTTAACATTTTCAAGGCTACTCCCAAATACCACAGTTCTAACACTGCACTGTCTACTCTTTCACTTTTTTATTCCATGCAAGGGAAAGTGTAGAGAGCTGGTGAACAATGATCACAACCCATTGAGGGGATGAATCATCAAAACACACATAATTCTTTACCTTAGTGCCTATATAACTTCTTGAGCTATTTCCTCCCCAAAACAGGGGTAGAAATTCTTAACTATGAACTTTTAATTTCTGCTGCCACTACAAACCCAGTGCTTTTATGTTGCTGGGATGCCCAGTGAGTCTGGCTGCAGCACCTATGGACATTTATTCCACATTTTGGACTCACCAGAAAGTGATCACAGAATAGCTGGTTTCAGGTAACAGCATATAAGAAACTCTCTCAGCACTGGCAGAGATTCTGCAGCTGCAGTTTGTCCTCAAGACTGACTTTCCCTTATCTCCTCCAAACATTTATTTCCAGCACCTGACTCTGTCTTCAGCTTTAAGACACTCCATTGTAAATGTGTAATTTTAAAGATGTAAAAGCTTTGCACAGGGAACAGTGAAGATCCATGATTCTCAGATATATTTATCTTTAGAATATTTGGATTAAGGAAAAGTCTGGTCTTTGGGGAAGACCAGAGATGTTTTGTCCAGGGAGGCTGTGGCTGCCTCATCCCTGAAGGTGTTCAAGGTCAGGTTGGACGGGGGTTTGGAGCAACCTGGTCTAGTGGAAAATGTCCCTCCTAAGGCAAGAGGTTGGAATTGGATGGTCTTAAAGGTCCATTTCAACCCAAACTATTCTGGAATTCTCTGATAAGACCCCTATTTTTTATTGTTGGTTCACTTTTTTTTAAATTTGTTGGTCTTCATTAATACAGTCTTTAATTAAGTCTCATAAATAATTCCACAGAGAAGCACAGCTGGAATGCAGCTTTCCCACAGCACCACAAAGAAAATGAGCAACAGAGTAACTGAAAGTCTTGAATCACTTTTCTTCACCATAGAAAGAGAAATGGGAAGCTCTCCCCTAAAGGAAATTTTTATGTAAACCAGAGTGGATTACCAGCATGGCCCCAGCTGCTCTTGGATTAAAATATGGATCTGCAGTTGCAGAAATTAGAATCACCCAGAACTCTGCTGAAACTGATGTCACGATGCTGTGAGGGACGTATGGAGGATAAATGACGCTATAAAGGAGGCAACCTCAGAACCAGATGGTCTGCTCAAATCCTCCCTATGCCTGAGAAGACTCTCACTGATTTTTATAGGATTTGAATGATTTCTTCTTGTAATAGAAGTTCCTTTGTTGCTGGAGGAAGATATTCTCCATTACGCTGCATTTATAAGTTTAAAGCATGTCTTGGTAACTTCCACTAAAAAACCCAAACCTTCAGTTACAACTTTCTGCTGATTTATTCCACTTAAATTTCACACAGACCACTCAGAAATAGACCAAATTTACTGCATCAGATCTTTTTTTTCCCTAACATCTTCCTAATACTCCAAAATGATCAAGGCCAACTCTTTAACAGAGTCTGCCACTTTCAGTACTGACTGTTGAGCTGTATTTTAACAAGTAGGGCTCGTGCTACAAGTAGTAAGTACAATATTTCTTTTCAATAATATTTAACAGCAGCAGTGGAAAAATCACTGCAGAACATCTTCGTTTTTCTTGCACCAACAAGGAAATACGGCCCAGAATCAGAGTAATCAAAGCAGAGCTCAGCTGCCTGGTGAGGTAGTTTAAGAATATTTCTGGAAGAGTCAAGTGAAGCTAAATCATCTTTACTGAAATTAAACAATGAAAGTAATGATTTTAAAATATTGCAGAATTGAGTGTATTCCTGAGGATACTTCATCTTTAAGTAATACTTTCAACATAAAAATACAACTTTACCTATTAAAAGAAATCTAAATTTTATTTCCAGTTATGGTGAAAAGACGGAGAAAACAGAAACACGGGAAAATATGGATTAAAGAAAAGAGTAAATATACTTAGGGTTTAAAGACAAGACTCAATAGCTGCTCTCACATTGTTTTCCTGCATGGGTATTGCTACAAAATATAGGTCTCCTGTGCTTTGCTTTTTCAAAACTGTCCCTCTGAAGTGTGTTCCTTGCTTCCTCACATGCTCCATTTTTCACTCTTCAACCTCATTCTCTCCCCTCTCTTTTCCTTTTCCTGACAGGCTTTGCCCCTGAGCCCCAACCTCTCCAGCAGTGCTGGTGCTCTGCTCCATCTAGTGGGATCACTGCTGTTCCACAACAGCCTGCAGTGCCCAGGGGAAGGGACAGGGAGCACAGGGAGCCTGGCCTTGGACACAGCTCCAGACTCATTCCCCAGGAACATTTAACTCTGAAACCCTCAGTTTATTTCACAAAACGTGGAGCACAATCCAAAATTGCTGTTAGTATTACCTGACCACCGTACCAGGAGCTACAGTTCTCAACACCTGTGGATTTTACAGAACACCTCAAGGGCGTTTTTATCTTGGCTGTATCAAACACAAGTAAATGCACACCAGCAGCTTGATGTTAACACCCAAAGAGCCAGCCCTGCCTGAAGATGTACAACTGAAAGTAAAGAGAAATTGATGCCAGTCCTTCCAAGCTTTTGCAACAGGCTCTGAGCGCCAATTTGGTAAATAAAGTATTTAAGCCCTCAGTGCTATGTGGGCTGCTGTAAGATTAATATTTGAAAGTCTTTGGCAGTGCAAAAAAAGGTCTTTAATTTATTTTCACTCTAGGAATCCTGGTCAGCACCAGCACAGGAAACTGGCTCTCTGGTTATTCTTTTAATATCAATGTTTTGTGATGCTTCCATCTTTGATTGTGTTTATTTACTGTGCACAGGGCCCTGAAGCACTGATGTGAGGAAGGTCTGTCCTTAGCACACACTAAATAAACTCAGATCTCACCACTGGTCTCAGATTTATTTGCAGTGGTGACAGCTGAGTTAGCATGTCCCAGGAATTTGGAATTTAACTTGGCTGGGATTCAGGGCCAGCAAAATGAGCTCACTTGAGCCCAGCCAGCAGAGGGTCTGCAAATGTGTCTCCCACCAAGTAATATGACATCCAGACTGCATAAACCCCTCAAGAACACGATCCTGATGTCAGTGAAGCTGGGAAGACTTGTGAGGACTGAATGCAAACCCCAAGTTTTAGATTTTGTCAGCCTGTGGGACAAGGAGGCTGCTGTCTCCATTGGATGTCAAACACCAAACTCACTCCTGCTTCAACTGGTGCCTGGCACGCTCACATACACACACCCAAATGACACAGAAATCCAGACATTTCTACGTCAGTCCACAGAACTCTGCATTTCACAACTGCTTTAAGTATATGGCAACTTCAAAATCAGACATGTAGGAATGAAGAAAACATTGATGACAGCCTCTTCTTCAGGAGAGATGGGATAAGTGAAAAGTTCCAGAAATTATTCCTGGGGTCTCAGCAGAATTTTAAAAGTGATATCATCTATTAACTGTGCTAATTACATAGGGTTGGAACCACCAAATCTTCACCTGGAACAGAGAAATGGGTATTTCCAAACTGATATAGAAGAGTCCATAATGTCGTTGGATCCTCATGCAGTTAATGGACAAAGCCATTGAGGGCAGAGATGGAATTACAGGCTGCCACAGGTGCTCTGAGTGTGTCCAAGGTAGGAACTAAACTTGCTATTACTGTCCCTTTGATGCCTTAAGTTTTATCTTTCATGTTTTTCAGACTCTCTGCTGCCCAGGGGTGCAGTTCTGAGCTCACACTCAGGGTCACTCAGCTCTGCACAGAGCAGGGACACAAAACAAATCCTTTCCTGCTGCAGACCAAGGACAACTGTTACAAGTTTTCAGGTCCAAAAGCACAAACAGTGGTGGGCTGAGAAGAGAAAACAAGAAGGATGGGACTTCATCATCTGAAGCTGTAATTGGACAATTAAATCTCAATATGCAAATGGACCAAAACTTGTAACAGTGTGAGACTTTGTGACTGGTCATCCACTTTGTGACCATTTGGGTCCATCCTGGGTGTAGCCCTGGCCAGGCTCTTGTGCTGCCCAAGGTGTGTCCTTAAAGCCCTTTCAATAAATCTCTACTTTATTCTCCAGCTCTGCCCAGTCTCTGTTCCAGGTCAGCCTGCCCAAGGCACCACCTTGGTGTGGGTGAGGTCTGTAGTGACACCAAGTCCCCAGGCGGGTGCAAAGCAGCAGTTAGCCCATTATATGTTAAATAGTTTCAAAACATAACAAACATAATTCAAACAACCACCATACACCACGGTGTGAACATGTGATGCTTGCATAACTTTTTTCCTACACCTAATTCAGCTGAATCTCTTTCTGACAGTCCTTTTCTACTTAGCTGAAACAACAGGTCTGAGCCGTGGTTTTACAAGGCCTCTCTCTTTTATAAAGCCTGACTTACTGTGAACACCTTGGTAGTGTCCATTCAGATTTTGTGCAATGCAACTTCTCTGACTCTGAATGCAAAACAGTGGAACCACAGAATGGTTTGGGTTGGAAAGGAACTTAAAGCCCATCTTGTCCCACCCCCTGCCATGAGCAGGGACACCTCCCACTATTCCTGGCTGCTCCAAGTCCCGTCCAACCTGGCCTGGAACTCTTCCAGGGATAGAGAGAATGACACCTTGGACTGCTCTCTCACATTGCCTGCTGACCTAAATGGGTTTTAATCAGCTTTGGAAGCTCATGTTTGTACTGAACATGGTATTTAGGAGATGAAACCACCACAAAGCAGAGATCACTGCAGCATTCATTTTGCTCTGGTGCATTTGTACGTGTTTATTGAATAATTCCAAGTTACTGTGAGTGCAGCACCCCGCAAATACCACTCCAGTGGAGAGAAAAGCCTCATGCTCAGGCACAGATCACTGTCAGCAGTGAGCAGAGCTGCTCTGCAAGTCCCATCTGCTGGGAGGTCAAGGCTTCATTATCAGAACGAGCAAACGAGAGATTAAAATGGATTCTGGCCAATTCAGCACATCTGCCATGGAGCAACATCAGCCACTGGAGCTTTCAGGGGAGATGGGTTATTAAAGGGAGTTTCTCCAGAGACAGAAAAGGTGTGACAGGCACAGCAGTGCTGCAGCTGCCTCCTGCTGGGACAATCCACCCGACCCCAGCCCCAGGAACACCCTTGGAAGTGTCACAGCTCCGTGTGGTCTCTGAGGGGACGGTGCTCCCCTGGCTCTCATGTCCTCAACTGTGGACACAACTAAACACAAAACTTCCTGGCACCTCCCTGCTCACCTGGCACTAACACCCAAATTATAAGTTTGTGACAAATTCTTCAGTGTGGCTCATGAACAAGTGAATACCTTGAGAGCTGACTTAACCCTGTACTTAAAAACCCCCCAAAAAACGAAAAACCCAACCAAACAAAACAAACCAAATTAAAAAAAACAAAAACAAAAACAAAAACAAACCCCCCCAAACAAACAAAACAAACAAACAAAACCACAAACAAAAAAAAAACCCGAAAACAAAACAAACAAACAAACAAAACCTACCAGAAAACAACCCACAACAACCATAAAGGAATAACACACCCAAAGAGTCTAATTTCCAATATGAACCCAAATCACCTTGTAAACACCATTGTCCACAAAACTAAGCACATAGATGCTGGTGAGAATCTGATGCTGAAGTCGGTGGTTTAGTGATTTATTACGTTAATTTTATTCTGTAAGATTAAGTACTGGACTGTATTTTTACAAGGGAATCAAGTTGGTTTGTAAGACCCCGATTTCATTACCCCTGAGCTACCCACAGAAAGGAGGAAAAACATTTTTCATAATTGCCTGACTCAAAAGAAACCCTAAAAAAGTTGTGGGTTTTTTTTGTTTGTTTGTTTCTTTTTTAATACAACAACAAAACCCTACAGATACTTTGCTTTTTGTCAGGAAAAAATGCTTTTCGTTTTTTCCATAGTATAGTTTGGTTCAATAATTCTCATGCAGAGTCACAGAATATGCTGAGTTGGAAGGGACCCATCAGGATTATCAAGCACAACTCCTGGTCCTACACAGGAATCCCCAAGAATCCCACCATGTACCATGTAAAGACAAACCCACATTTTTAATAAACAGTAATAATGTATTTATAATTCTAAATCTTAAAGCCTCAGAAAGTATAAAATAAATATTTATGAATTAATTAAAGGCTAAGAAAGGCTTTTTCTGCCTCTTCTTACTGTCCCATTGTGACTAATAACTTTTTTAACGAGATGAATAATTCAGCAATGACACAAAATTCTCCTATCTGTAAATAGCACAAGAGAAACAGTGAGATGCAACAGCTCCAGGAATTTCTTTTTTTTTTTTAATTTAACTCCAAGGATGACCAGCTTTTAGGCTCAGGTCCATTCCTGCAGCAGTTGATGCCAAACTCCACTAGGTGTCATCTACCACTGTATTTCTAGTGGGAATATAAAAACGCTGGCACTGAAGACATCTCACGTTAATATTTCTACATATTAGTCCTTCCTTCTGTTCAGTTCTCGGGATGTATCTATAAATTCCCATTCTATATATTGCTTATGCACGTATCTTATTATTTACAGCCACTGTCAGTACTCTTAATTAAGCTTCTTTTCTAAGAAAATATACTTTCTTGCAGGCATGGAAAGCTGCCACATCCTCAGGAAAAATGAAATAAAAATCATCCAGCTAATTCCAAAGGAAAACAAGACCTGTTCCATGCCTTTTTATGTGACATTCCCTGTGCCTAAATGCTCCTATTATTGGATGAACACATCATTTTTGAGATACAACTAGAAACAATCAGTCACAGGAACCAAGAGAACGGAGCAAAGCTGTGTCAGGGAGGGTTAGGGTGGATATCAGGGAAAGGTTCCTCATCCAGAGGGTGCTGGGCACTCCCCAGGCTCCCCAGGGAATGGGCACAGCCCCAAGGCTGCCAGAGCTCCAGGAGGGTTTGGACAGCGCTCCCAGGAGCAGGGTGGGATTGTTGGGGGGTCTGTGCAGGGCCAGGAGCTGGACTAAGTCCTTGTGGGTCTCTTCCAGCTCATGATATTCCATGATTCTGTGATTATTTCAGTCTTGTAATAAAAACCTTCAGTGGTTCTGAGAGCTCAGTGAATATTCTGGAGATTCCAACAGCACCAGCAAAGCAGCACTGCTGGAGGCTGACATTCCTTGGATAAGCTGGGTAGAACCAAACCCACAACACTCCTAAACTAGGGATCTGACTTTCTTCAGACAGTCTTTGCAACCCACCCTGTACAACTCAAATCCACCTCTGGTCATCAGGAATGCAAATCAAAGGTTCAGCTGAAATTCCAAACGCGAATATCACCAGACAAACGCCGTTTTCAAACGTACAGTGGAGTTCATGTAACGTCAATATAAAAAGGTATCGCTGTTGCTGCCTGAGACACTGATGCTGAAATGTGATAAAAACTCCTATTGCTCCTGTTCAAGACTGATAAACCTCAAATATAAGGACTGAGAGAAAATTGCTGGCAGTGCCTTCAGCAGCCCAGGGCTGTCAGTGCAAGGAATGGGACCCAGAGGGACTTGCTGTGTTTACAGCAGTAAATAAAACCAGAAGGGCGTAGTATTTGGAACAGCCAATACCTCTGGAAGAAAAGAGCAGCAAAGACTGACTCAAGTTAGAGGGCAGCTCTGCCCAAGAGCAATTAGGTATGACAATCAATTAATTTTGTTCAATGCAGAGAAGATAAATAACCATTAAAAAGGTTAAGGTTTCTGAAATTACTTCCTAGTTGGGAGTATGAACAACTATTTTTAAGGTGGACACTTCTCTGCTTATCAAACTTAGATCATACAGTTCCTGTTGGAAGAGGTTATGAAAAAAAACCCAATGGCTTTCTGAAGCAACTGAGATAATATTACTTTTAAATTAACTTTGTAATATAACCCTGAAAATGAATACATATCAGAAATTAAATTTGGTTTTACTTTTTAGATCATTATGCTTCAACATTTTGCTATCTCAAGACACGGCATCTATTCTCTACCTCACAGAAACAACCCATCTCTGATAAGGAACCAGACAGCACGGGCCAAGTGCTAATAATTTACATTCCTTCTTACTGCATTGCTTACAAATGCTTCCAAGCCCAGGCTCATAGATACAGTTTTTAAAGTGTTGGTTTAAAAAACTGCAGAATTATTAGTAATTTCATTTTGCAGAGTTCATGCTACACATCCGACAAGGGGGGCAGGGGTTGGAATGAGGTGGCCTTTAAGGTCCTTCCAGCCCAAGCCATTCTGTGATCCAATGGTTCTGCATTTTTCTGTGGAGGTTCGTAAGAGAGCCAGACTGGAAAAGTTCCCAGAATTTCCAGTTTCAAGGTGACTTTTGGGAATCATATTTAGCAAACAAACTCAAGGTCATTGGTAAAAACAAAACAAAACAAAAAACAAACAACAACAACAACAAAAATTAAAGAAAAGCAAAGAAAAGCAAAGAAAAGCAAAGAAAAGCAAAGAAAAAAGAAAAAGAAAAGCAAAGAAAAAGCAAAGAAAAAGAAAAGAAAAGAAAAGAAAAGAAAAGAAAAGAAAAGAAAAGAAAAGAAGATGGCTCTGCAGAGATTTTGTATTTTTTGCAACTTCACTTATGTAATCAGTGTTTAACTCCACAGAAAATGTTTCCTTTATCGTTATTTATTATTAATTACTTACATTTATTTGCAATATTTCCTTATAAGCAGTGGTTTATAAATGATGCAATAGGTGGCCTCTGAACAACAGAATTGTCACCTGTGATTTCAGTAGGAACAGTCAAGTCAGTCCTAAAACCCACATTTTTTTTCCCACAATATCCCTGTACAAACCCCTCAGGATGGGGAACCCCTGTGTAATTAACAGCTGATCTTTTCCCATCCTCCCTTTTCTCACTCAATCAATTCATTATTGGCTTTAACCAGAAATTTCCCAACTTACTAAATACCTTGCCATTTCCCAGTCAACCCCTCCAAAACACAAGTTCTTCCCTCTTCAAGAGACATCTAGAAATGGGATGTGAGAAGAGCCCAAACCCCAAGGAGACTGCAGGAGCACACAGGGATCTGTAACCAACTCAAGCAAACTGCTGAAATTCAAATTATGAGATAAATCTAATGCTCCCAGCTACAAACAAAGATTTACTCTGTTGGCATCTTGGTTTTCCATGCCCTGCCCTTTAAGTACAGAAGGATTCACACCATATCTAAGACTGTGTCTTTTTGAAAAATCCAGAAAAGCACGCCTAGCACTAAGTGCTATATATTGGTTGTAAAATAGAAGAGAAAGTGTGACTTGAGAGCTGGTTGTAATAAAGAAATGTGATGTAAAAAACAGAAATGTAAAGATCAGCTTGAGACATTAATCTTGCATGGCCACGACCTGCTCGTGGTGGAATTTTCAGATGCTTTGTACAGAGTCTACCAGTGTAATGATCAAGGTGCAAGACTTATTTACATTCCCTTCTTCCTTTTCAAACCCAAATCCTTCATTGATAATGCTGAGACTCAATCAGACCTGGGGGAACAGGCCAAAAAAGTGAGAAAAAACACAACACAGACCATTCTGTGGTTCTACAGTTCTCTGATTTCTCAGAAATACTTTCCATATCCAATGCCAGGGATGTAAATGCAGAATTTCTGTCTTGCCCTGAAGAGACCACTGTGTCAGCATTTTAACTATTGACCTCAAAGACCTGCCAGCTTCAGCTATAGAAATAGTTCAAACATTTACTTCAGGGCCTTTTTCTGTGTAATGATAAGGAAATAATGGGTATTTGGTCCAGGACATGTTAGGAGTTGCACCAAGGGATCTGCTCACATGAAAATGCCCCTTTTATCTTTACACATAAATACACAGCAACCTTTGCAAAGTCTCCAAATTATTTCATGCTCTTGGGAGAAAGAAACTGTAATTGGGTGGGCTGTGCAAGCTCATCCTTCCTCCCGCTAGTTAAGCCACAGACATTCATCTTTCCACAAAGAGCCCAAATTGTTCCCGTCTGCGCTTGAATGTTTTGTTGTCTCATTTTAACTGACCCATCAGACCATAAATAGCGGCACAAGGCCCTCACATCTATTAACTGGTGTCATTAAGAGTCCTTTCTCATTTATTGTTAAGAGGACTAACACCTCCTAGAGAAGAGCTGAAAGTCTCATGAGCAGCCACTCCGAGGCAACGCTGATTAAATATAATTCCTCATTAAAAGATATCGAGCAGCTGGGCCCGGCTTTTTGAGTATACAGACATTTCCTATTAAGGTTCAAATGAATAAACAAGGTTTCCTTTGTGGTTTTCTTTATCCTGCATTATTCCCCTCTCGGAGCAGGCTTCTGGCTCACTGTGAAGAACAGCAGAATTATATCCATGTGACTCTTAAATTTCACCTACATCTCCCAAATAAAGAATATTATTTCCAATATAACTGCTGCCAGGAAACATTCATCAACTGAAGGCTGTGAAACTTCAATTAACAGGTGACCTGTAGGCAGCACTGCCGTGCACACACATAAAGCAGCGCATTAAAACCGCCCTGCATTAAACAGCTTCACAGAGCACCGAGCTCCTGGAGACACTTTGTTCCCTTTCTACCTTCACAGAGCAGAGTGTCCCTTCACCAACCCTGCAGGACTCAAAGGGTTTTTAGGGAAACGCTCTGATTGCAGAATGCTGATGTGAAGTGACGGGTGGCACAGAAGGACATTAATAACGGGATCCGGCGCTGAATGTGTATTTAACATTTAATTTATTTATTTAACAAGGGCATTACACAGCCTGCATGTCCAGTAATAAGGTCATCCTCCTCGCCTGGCCTTGTTAATAAAATAATCTCCTGCTGGCCAAATGGAGATGGTTCAAAGGCTGCACAGGAGGTGGAGGAGGGCTGGGAGGAGATGGAGCCCGATGGCTGCAAAGCCCTGCCCAAGCTGAGCTAAGAACAGGCTCGGAGGTGTGAAAAATGGGAAATGATTAATTCATGTTCTTATGGATAATTATGAAATGGAAACTGTAATATACTGTATATGTGTGTATGGAGTTAAAGTGTAGAATGTTCTTCATGTTATAACTTACTGTATATGTGTATGTGGGACAGGGATATGTGAGTCTCAGCACGTAGTGTGTCAGTTGGTTGAAACAAAAGGCAGGAATCCATCCGAAAATAGACAAAGAATGAATGGGGATTGCTGGAGAAGAGACATCAAGATAAGGAGAAAGAGTCATCAATGCAGGTGGCCTACACCCTCCTCGGCCATCAGAGCATGGTTATCCATATCGAGGGACATTAATCAACCAAGAGGTCTGCTGAAACTCGAACACCCAGCAGGACAGAAATAAACTCCTTTCAGCACAACCAGAGACACCCCTGGATTTGAATAGCTAACCAGGACTCAATAGAAAATATGGGGAAATATTGCTGAGGGTGGAATAAAGGGTATAATAACTGAGCCTCGAAACGGGCAAATCCGTGAACACGGGGAGACAGCAGCCGGCCAGGTCTGGGTCTCAGAGTTCACCATTGGCCTTTTCCTGGGTAAAACTGTCAAGTATTTTTTGCTGCTGGTGGGTTTTTATCGAAATTCTGTAATTCAATCTTTTGATACCGAAATTCTGTGATTCTGATACCTAAATTCCGTGATTGGATCTTGTGTTAATAAACCAAATTATTATTTTAATTGGAATATTGTACTTGGCATTTATAACAGAGGTATCTGTGGCAGCCTAAAAGCCTCCTGTAAGATAAACTGCACACTGCCAGGCACGCTTTTAAACGTTCTGACTTGGACTTGCTTACACTTGTGCAGGGGAACCACACAGCAACCGGAAAATCCTGAAATGTATTCAAGAACCTGATTAAATTGTGCTGTGTGACAGTTCTGTTGGACCCAGCAGGGCTGTCTGTTAACCAGGCAGTTTATGGAGCTCTTTCACAGAAACAAATCCTACCCCAGCAACTATTCAGAAATTCTGATTCCACAGGTGATGGGATCTGTCTCTAAACCCTTTCAATGCATATCAAGAACCTGTTTTCTGACTCTCTTACTAAGTTTTCTAATTTAATACAAGCAACAAGATTTGTTTTTGCAACATTTGGAAAAGGAAAGTTTTCTCTTGACTGCCAATGATGCAAATGATGAAAACAATCTTGGATCTAATTTACCCTCCACGCAGAACTCTTGCACAGAAATTGCATTCACTCAGCTGACAACAGAATTTATTCCCAGTTAATAAGTAAAAGCCTTTGTATGATATAATCAATGAAACAAACAAATTGTAGCACTTCTGTATCTCTCTTCATCCACAGCTCTGTTTTAACAGCTTTCCAAGGAAGTCTGTCCAACTCTTCTCTGCTAAGTGTTTTTATCCCTTCAATTTGATGGATTATGGACACAGTGAAATCCTATATATCAAGGATATATAGGATTTTTGTTTTGTCTGGTCTTCTCAACTTTCTTACAGCTTCACTGCCCTGAAAACTTCCCAGGAACTGATGGGTAGCTGGGCCAGCAAGTCAGCTACCTCCCTTCAGCATCCAGAAACTCCACCCTGGATTTTCAGGGAATAAAGGAACACGAGGAGTCATCCTTACCAGGGCTTGCTTCTACAGGAAGAGTAGAAGTAGGAGATATCTCAAAAATGCCAGGTTTCTGTGGTTCACACCTTGTTTTTCTAATACACACCTTCAGATGCACTCATTATCCCTTATCAGAGCTATTTAAGGTCATAACAAAAAGAACCATCCCAAATGTGAATGTCCTTTCCCGTGACCAGGCTGGGAATAAGCCATTCTCATAGGAAGTTGTGTGAATTTATCTGGTTGAGGCCAGCAGCTGTAGAATCATCAATCATTAAGGTCAGAAAATACCTCTAAGATCAGAGTCCAGCCATTAACCCAACACCACCATGTTCACCACTGAGCCAATGCCCAAGTGCCACATCCACCTTTTGAACACTTCCAGGGATGGTGGTTCCACCACCGTCCTGGGCAGCCTATTCCATGCCTGACCACCCTTTCCATGAATATTTTTTTCCTAATTTCCAATCTAAACCTTCCCTGCTGCATTCCCTTTGGTCCTGTCACTACATGCCATGCAGTGCAGAAAATTTCACATCAATATACTACAGGTGGATAAAACCCCCAAAACAAAAATATATTAATTTTAGGATGGTTTCTCAAATTAATTGGCTTAAAATGCTGTGATATAGAAGAACTCATTGCTATACTAGCAGAAATCAATAACTCAGAACAATTCACTGGTCTGATCCCCAGTCATCACAGCTGCTCTGAACAAGTTTCCAGCCTGACTCTAAAGTAGCACAACTGCACCTAAGGAGACTCCTTGATGCCCAAAGTTTCATCCTGCTCCTATTAACATCAACACAATTGGGAAAATCCACCATAAATTGACACCAAAAATGTGACACCCAAGGATATTGAAAACAGCAACTCTGCAAACAAATTCGTGGGATTTGTTTTAATGACTCCTGATAAATGAGCTCTGGGGGGAGGCAGGTTAACACTGACAAACAAACATCAGCACAGATCCACATACAGGGGAAAACCAAAAAGGGCTCTGCTGAACAGCTCTAAGTGCATTTGAGGCACTGATAACCCAAGTGCTTTCCCTGAGTAATTTTATAATATTCACCTGGAACATTCTGGATGCTTATTTTGATGAACTGACTCAAAAGCAAAAGCCTGCATAGGGATAGACTCATCCCAGATGTCTTGCAGACTTCAGATGAACTGTGAATAGTGTGTCCTTCTGACCCAGTTTCATCTGAAGTTTTACCCTTCTCTACAGGAGGAAAAGACTGACTCTGCCTGTGATGGTGGAGGGAGATTTATTTCCATGATTCAATACTTGGGCATTGAAGCTGAAAAAATTCAGAACACCAATAAACTCCTAAGTGAGAATAATAAACCCAGAGGAAAACTGATCAAGGCTCAGTGAAATCTTTGGATCGAAGCTGCAGGGGAAAGGTACAGATGTGCTGGATGCACTGGATATTGGGCAGCCCCAAAATCCAGCCTCACCCTGGGCTGCATCCAAAGCAGTGTGGGCAGCAGGGGAGGGGGGTTCTGCCCCTGTGCCCTGCTCAGACCCTGCCTGCTGAGCTGGCCCAGCCCTGGGGACAACATCAGCAGGACCTGGAGCTGCTGGAGAGAGTCCAGAGGAGGCCATGGGGATGCTCCAGGGCTGGCGACCCTCTGCTCTGGAGCCAGGCTGGGAGAGCTGGGGGTGCTCACCTGGAGAAGGGAAAACTCCAGGGAGAGCTCAGAGCCTCTGGCAGGAACTAAAGGGGCTCCAGGAGAGCTGGAGAGGGACTGGGGACAAGGGATGGAAGGACAGGACACAGGGAATGGCTCCCACTGCCAGAGAGCAGGGTTAGGTGGGATATTGGGAAGGAATTGTTCCCTGTGAGGGAAGGGCCCTGGCACAGGGTGCCCAGAGAAGCTGTGGCTGCCTCACCCCTGGAAGTGCCCAAGGCCAGGTTGGGATGGGGCAAGGAGCAACCTAGGACAGTGGAAGGTGTCCCTGCTCAGGAGAAGGGGTTGGAATAAAATGTTCTTTAAGGTCTTTTCCAACCCAAACCGTTCTGTGATTCCATCATTCCACGTCAAAGTACTCTGAGCTGGTGGACAGACAAGGCCAGTCTAAAACCAGAGCACAGGCAGGGGAGCAGACAAGACCCTCAGCTGGCAGCTCAATTTGTCATATTTCAATAACTGAAGACATGGGATGACTCTTGAAAGGTTCTTGTCTCTTTCCCACTTACTTAAGAGAGCTGAGGCTTTGACAGGGTTGGTTTTTTTTTGGGAGATGAAGTTGGGTGAGATACATTATTCATCACCTTTCAAAGCAGCACGGACTTAATCACCAGACATAATGCAAGAGGAAATTTATGTCATATGTTATGCCAAAGGTCAGATTACACATAATCAGAATGGCCCTTCTGACTTTAAAATCCATAATGGTTACAGATTAGGAGCAGGTCCCTTGAAGGCAGCACAGTTACATGGATGGGAAACTGATGTGAAATGAAAGTCATTCATGACAACTGGGTTATATTTCTTTTTAATAATGGATGTCAATAAAGAAAGCTCAGTTCATTTTTAAATGACTGAACTTTTGAAGCGATGTGCTAATGGCTCCTGTGACATTGACAAAACCTGAACAACATTTATCAGGTACATAAAGCTGAGAACACGGTCTGTACCTTGCACCAGAGGAATTTTCCCTAAGCTTCCCCATGCTGGCTGGCATCTTTAAGGAAAAATGGCTTTTTTACATAAAAAATATTACTGCTGTCTCAAGAGACAGATGATATGAAATTTTTCCACTTCCCAACAAACCAGTATTTTTTATCTGCACAGAAGATTGTTTTGAGTTCTGTCTTGAAAAACTGCACTATAATAAACATAATAACTCAGAAGAATGTTAGGCAAAAGCTGAATATCATCAGATTTACACCATTTTAAATAAAGATTCTCTAGCAATGTTTTAATTTTCACCCCATTCAGTTTAAATGTTTTCACTGGGATTTGCCAGATGTATCCACCTAAATAAGCGGAAATGGGATATAATTGTGAACAGGACTAGAATTTAATGGCAAAAGAGATATATCACCATAGAATCAAAGAACATATTTTTCCTAAAACTTGTACTATAAACCCTTCATATTTTAGCATCTCCAAGATTCTCAAGTCAATGTGACCAGGGGCATCCCTGGGTTGGACAGGGCTTGGAGCAACCTGGGACACTGCAAAGTGGCCAGGGGTGGAACTGGATGGGCTTTAAGGCCCCTTCCAGCCAAAACCATTCCATGATTCTGTGATTATTTTCCCCACTCATATCAAAAAAACAGTCTCTGTGTCCCTATTTTTTTTTAATGGCAGTTTCCCACTGACAGAATAGAATTATGTACTTTAATCATATACTGACATTTTTATTAATATACTGACACAACACAAACAAAATTATAAACCACCATAGAAATTATTATTTAGCATGGCTGGGATGGGTAGTAATGCACAGTGGGGAACAGAAGCCAGATGTTACAGCTAAAATTTTATCTGAATTATTGTTAATATAATTTCATTTCTCTGTAATTCACTTACCTGAGGACTGGCAAGAATTTAGTTTAAAAACCACTTGGACTCTCACAAGAACTTCTGAACTTAAAAATTGAACTGGACCAGTTGTCAGCCTAAAATAATTACCTCAGGGATTATAAAACACTTTAAAGAGATTTATTTAATTTCTATAATTAAATAATTACTTATAATTATTTAATTATAGAAAGTTAAATACCACTCTATAATTAAGTTATTGCCTCATTTCTTAGTGTAAAAGTTACAAGTAAATCCCACAGCAGGAAGAGAACACAACACCTTCCAAGCATCCATATTGTCCTGGCCCCTCCTAACCAAAAGGATTACAGGGAACGAGGCAGTTCCAAAATGTTTAACAGACAAAAAATCCTTGTTAATCTTTCTAAACAAGGAAAAAAATTCTTAGTGCCCCCCAAATCTGCTGACTGGAACATCCTTAAGCATCTTTAATCTCAGTAGGAGCATCCTGCCTATGATACATTTCTAGGTGAGATTCTTCAATAATTCATAGCGAGGCAAAAAGAGTCAGAGCAATAATGAAACCAAAGTGGGAATAGGAATAAAGTCTTAATGATCATGAAAAGCCCTGGATTATGAGATGAATATTGTATAAACACACTCCAAATCTTAGTTATATCCAAAGGTTGCAGTTTCAAGATAAATGTTGTCTGGAAATAAAAAGTCTTCTTACTTTTTCATCATAAGCACTGCCAGGAAAATGTGTAACTAAAGTACTTCATAGTTTTCTTCAAATTTTGATTAAATTTATTCTGATTTAGGTTCTGTTTCTCTTCCGTTTCTTATCAAAATTTTCTTAATCAATTGTACAGTCAATTGACAACAAGATTTGTGGTCTGTTTTCTCATTACCACATGAGAGATTTTAACAATCACCTACTGCACACAGACACATCACCAGGCAAGAGTAGATGAGCAAGATATAATTAAGTTTTTTAAGGCTTGAACAGCACCAGCACATCAGTAGAATTTTGTGACTGATTCATTAACAGAAGCTCTTCAAGAAACGATCTGGTAACAAGGAAAAATTCCCTCACAGATCTGTATCCTGTTAAAAGATCAAAGACAGCCAATTTTGGCAATGAGGGGAAGTTATGAGCAGAATCCCACAGGGATCTGCTTGGGTTCTTTGCTCATCTTTATGTCTCTAATTGATCTAGAGCTGGTGAAAGAGTGAAATCTGCTTATACACCAAAATATTCAGCACAGTTGAAACTGGATGGGTATTAAAGTGTTGCATCACCTCAACAGTAGATTTACAACAACATTTCCTATTTTAGCAATTCAGTCAGTAAGGAAATCTTGTGTTAGCTTGAGTTGTTCTGTAAAAACACATTTATAAATGAACAGAAGGAATTACTTTGAAAGGCTTAGAGAACAACACAGAGAACATTACCCATTAAGGTGTTGGGGGCACCTGTGCCTGCAGTGCCACAGCTGAACCAAAGAACAGAAAATACAGAAAAGAGTAATAAAGGTATGAAAATTCTTCCATTCAAAATGAGCTTTCTGGAGACAGGAGGGGAAAAAGAACAAGGTAGACATATGCATTTATAAACGTAATGGAAAAGGTGAATAGAAGGTAATTATTCATTGCTCTCATTATACAAGACCTTGGGGAGAACTGCACTGAGTGATTAGACAGAGGAAAATAAATATTTTCTAATGCGCAAACATTTGTCATAGATATCTTGAAGCCATATATTAAGGAACTCCAGAAACAGTTAAACGAATTCAAGAATTATTACACAAGAATGTCAGATGCAACTTTTATCTCAGAAATGCCTTGAATCTAAAAGAGCAGGATAACTCAGCACTTATTGATGACTTCAGGAACTGTTACCAGCTCTCTCAGAAGCAGCTTGGAGATCTTTGATCTCTCTAGCTCTGCAGGTACAACTCTCTCCTTAATTTGTGGGGAACATCTTCACTTCACTCCCACATTTCCCAACACCTCCAGCTGCCCTCCACAATGCACCCTGACAGAATCACAGAATTGTGGACTCACAGAATGGTTTTGGTGGGAAGCGACCCTGAAGACCATCTAATTCCAGCCCCTGTCCTGGGCAGGGACAATTTCCACTAAGGCTGCTCTGTATCATCCATAAGATCTCTTCCCATCCAGCTCTCCCCATCTGCGATGGGGCCCATCCCTACCAAAGCTTTTCACACAACCCTGAGCTCCTCCCATGCTCCTGCCTCACATCCCTTAACCTGAGAGACCTTTTTGGCTATCACAGCTCCCTCTGTTCCATTTGATGAGGCTCCAAATCTGTGCACTGACAGTGACCAGTGCTGGCTCCTCTCTGCTGCTGAGCTCTCCTACCACTGTGACTATCCCTGGAGAGGCAAAGCCCTCAAAGCTGCTTCCACAAAGATCAAACCCAGCAATCCCCCCAGACAGAAAGCTCAATTTCACAAACTGACAGAATTCTGGAGGCCATGAAGGAGAATGCCAGGTATCACTTGTTTCTGGGCAGAATGGTCACACTGAATGATTTTCTGAACATTTGCTTCTCTTCTCAGTTCTCTCTTTGGGGGGAAGAAGCATCCTGTGTCATTTACTAACACAAAATGCTCCTCTGAAGTGTGAACGCTTCATATCTTTAACAATCAGGCAATTTGTTCAAATGTTCAAAAATGGATATAATAGGAAATCATTTCCTTTCTGTCAGCTTTAAAAATAATTTTAAAAAAATACACTGAGATTCAAACTGAGACTCAATGGTTTCTGTACTGTTGTACCTTATCTTACAGTGGCTGAAATAAATCCCTTGAGAACTCCACCATGAGCCAATCAATGGGTTGGACTTTTGTGTTAAAAATGCTTCTCTTCCAGAAGGCATAAATAACTCTGGGAGAACAACCAGAAGTCTCATCCAAAGGCAGTAGGAAGACTCCTACTGACTTCATCATACCTGGATCAAGCCCAAGGTTTGTATTATAGCTTAATGTATTTTTGTACTGGCACTGCACTGAATTCCAACAAAAATAAAGCTCTAAAATGTTAAAGGGGGAAGAACAGGTTATACTGCTAAATCTAAGGAAATTTTGAAATGGATGGGCTTCCTACACTCAGAGCATCAATCCTGCTCTTCTATTCCTGTCTACAACATAAAAATCCCACTAGGTGTAAAAATCTCCTCCTAATGCTGTCTCCTTTTCAATACATACAAGACAAAATGCACTCCCTAAACATATTTCCCTTCACAAACTGGTATTTAAGTAGCAATTTCATCTCCTCTTCTGCTCCTTGTTTAACTCCTGCATCCCCTTTCTCTAGCTCTGAACATTTGAAGAGCTTTATACCTGTTTGATTAAATTTGTGAGGCTGTTTATTTCTTGCAATGATTTAAGAAATAATCTATCAGTGGAGCTCTCAGCTTCTCCGGGCAATATACTTGGGATCACATACTCTTCCCTTTTAGGGATAAATCAGTTTTTTAACTCCCATTGCTGAAGTCAGACTCAGAGGCATCCAAATCACCAGGACTGAAATTCCTTCAGGAATTGTCTTAGAGCAGGTAAGAAAAACGTTTTGGTGGTTTTGGTTTAAGGTGGAAACCTTTACCTACAAACAGTAACTATCACCAGATTAAAAAAAAAAATCCAAAATTATGTTCCTCAAGAAATTATTGGTGACTTTGTATTCTGCACTTTCAAAACATGCCAGGGAAGAACTGGTGAGCACATTTCAAGAAACTTATCAAGATGTAATGGTGGAAAACACAGAGTTTTTTCATCAGAGAAGAAAAACTCATTCCCTTACAAAAGTTGGGTCAGCCAGGATAATGAATCTTGAATGTGAGCATTGTTTTGTTTGTTTGTTTGTTTGTTTCTCAATACTGTTAGAATTGAGGTTCTGTTGTTGGTGGGAATCCAGTGCTCCACACCATGATTTTTAGAGAGGAATGTTGTCAGAGAAATGAAAGACTGCAGGAATAAAGGATTAAGGGAAGAGGGGGTGAACTCATGGAGATTTGTACTTCTCAAGTACATCAGCCACATGATCCTGCAGCATCACTGTAAGGTCCTTAATGTAAGCAGAATTGTTTATTTTTTTCCCTAGCTCAGTGAAAAATGGTGGCAATTATATAAAACTGCAGAGCCACCAAGAATTTAATTTTGTGCTTTAACAATACAGAAATTAGGCACCGGCACAGCTTCTCTAAATGAGATTTGCTTCATTTCCCTGTCTCCTAGACAGAATGCTCCCTCCTTCCAGAATAAAATACACCAAAAATTATAATAGCCCAAGAGAATCCCCTTGACCATGGATCCCTTCCAGAATGTGGCTCATGGAAAGAGAAATGTTGGGAGGATCCAGACAGCAGCCTGAAGCAAACTCAAGGCCCATGCCTGCCCTCCCTCAAACATTTATTCTTTCCCTTCCCCCAAATTAAAACAGAATCATTTTTTCACCTTACCCTAGGTCTGCTAATTCCTTCTAGGCTTAAAATTAAGTTTGTTCAGATGTAGGTTAAACATTTTTCAGCTGCTGAGTTAATGCATGACTGCAGAGCCCAGCAGGACCTGTGTCCTGGCTGGTAAAAGCAGCAAACTGAGCCCTGTGGAGAGACTCAGTGGGTAACAGCACCCTGAGAGCAGCTCATAGCTTGACAGCAATGTCAGCATGCCAAATTATGCTCTGCTTAATTGCTACACACAGAAGGAGAAATATTTCAGTGGAATAGGATTTGTAAATAAGCATTTAAGCATTAGAATTGGGCTGGGTTTGGAGGGGAGCTATTATTTTAGTTTCTAACTTGGCCATAGCTATTCCATACTAAGTATGATAAATGCACTGAAAAGCTACTGATTGTATTACCCAGCAAATCAAAATAAGGGGAGCATACTTTAATGTCAGTATTGCACTGGATTTTAATTTCTGGTGTCACAGTAAAATCAGCTGAAATGCCTACCCTTCCTCCAATAATTTATCTTCCGGGATTTTTTTGCAATGAGTATTAATGCCCCTTGCTGATCTAATGTCAGCGATATCAGTATTTATTGCAGGTTTTGATTAGCTCTGCTATTATAATTCATGGAAAACAAGGCACAGCACAAATAAGGAATGCTGCAAATCTTCAGAGGAAGCAGAAGCAATCAGGTTCCTATCAAGGCCTGGGCAGTTTAGGCCCAGTTCCAATACTGCACTTTATTGGGCACTTGGACAGAGCTCATCTACACCTTTCAGGTAGGTGCAGAATTTTGTGCTTTATCACATTAAAGTCAAACTTCCAGGTGCATGAACGGAAGAAAAAGTGGGCACTTTTTGTGATAATATGGATATTTTGGATGCCCCATCCCTGGAAGTGTCCAAGGCCAGGTTGGATGGAGCCATGAGGAACCTGGGCTAGTGGAAGGTGCCCAGCCCATGGCAGGGGATTGGATTAATGAGCTTTAAATGTCCCTTCCAACTTAAACCTCTCTGTGATTCTGTGACTGGATATTGAACATCTCCTTTAAGTGATCTGGAGCAGGCTGGGACTGTGATGTCTCATTGTTCCAGTGGCCAAAGGACACCCACTCCTCAAGAGAAGTCTAAATAAGAGCAATCTGAGAGTGCAGCAGCAATGTAAACTGATAAATCTCCTGTCAAATCAAGAAAGAAACCCAAACCTCACAGGTTTTGGCAGAGCACCTGGTTCTGAAACACAGAAACAGAACAAAACACAACAGCATAAAAGTGAAAGAACACAAACTGCAGCTTCAAGCTTGTAAACAGAGTGAGTCTGTGGTGTGTTTAAAACTTTTTTGAAGATGAGCATCTGTCCCAAGCTGTGTCAAGGTGAGCACTGGAAACAGTCTCAAAAGCAGCACCACTGCTTCTCTACTTTCATGGAAGTTTATGACATGAGGTTTTTCAGATATTTATCTCTTCTTTAGATGCCAAACCCATTTTTTCTTCCAAAATCAGTGAGCTTGGCATGATGCTTTAATTATTCCTTAAGAGGCAGGCATAAAAATATAGGGGTGCTTAACATGGTGACAGAATCATGATGTGAGTTATGCAAAATTTATTCTCCTTTTAAAACATATGGTTGCAAATTATCGAGGAATTCTGCAGCTGATTTAATTTCATGTATTTATTTATTTATTCATTTATGGGCAGGAAAGAGGGGTGAGTGCTAGATTTATAAATATTGAAACCCTAAAATTAGTCTGGCATTTTTGCCTTGTACATATTGGACATAAAGTTCCACAGAAGTTTGAGAGGAGAGAACTTGCATTACCAGGCTCTTACCGCTTCTGAAATTAGCAATATTTGGCACACTAATTTCTGGAAAATGTAACTTAGAGTGAGAATTCACTTTAACCAAACTCTAATATAAAGAACTTGGTTTATGAGGAAGGCAACATAAATTGTAGGGCCGAGAAGATCAGAAGCCAATATGTGAGGCTGATTAAATATTCCACAGAAGTCATTTTTATATCATAACGGAGAATCTGCAAGCAAATTTCCATTGCAAATGTCATTTATCTATAAATATTAATGCATAAATATTAACCAAAGCTATTTCATACAGCTACATTAATAGAACTTGCATATTCACGATGTAAATAAAACAGTTTACTATTTTTAATTTTATTACTTGTAAAACAAGATTTCTGAGCACATTTTATGTAACTAAATTATATAATTAACCAAATAAAATTATGGCTCTGTGTGCACAGCATGGAAGATGAGAGTCATCATCCCAGGTGTACTTACACTTTGCAGGAAGAATTGTGACCATATTAAAGATAACAGTAAAACGTAAATTTCAATGAGCAATATTATATTGCTTTCCACATGTACAATTAAGAATGCTCTGGAGATAACTATAAGACTCTAACACAAGTTATTACTGTAATCATAACACTGGTTGAAAGCCATTCAAAAAGAACCCTGATATCTTCCAAGCTCTGCCAAGTGATGCCTGTTTGAAGGTGGGATATGGTCCCAGGATAAATGGCAGGAGATCTTTAGTTGGCAGATTTTAAAACTTCACAGTAGGAGAAAAATCCTGATTTTCTAGGAATACTGAATGAATGACCTAAAATGATTTTTTCGTTCATCTTGCAAAACATTGCAAGATATGGAGCAGGGGGGTTGGAAGTGGATGCTCTTTAAGGCCCTTTCCACCCCAAACCAGTCTGTGATTCCATTGCCCCAACTGGCAATGCTCCTCTTCCCCTTCAGCAAGAGTGAAGGAAAATGAAGAGTTGTCAGGTAAATTTGGGGTGGACATTCCCACAAAAGAGAGGATCATGTCAGGACCTGAAGCTAGAGAATGGGAAGGAGCACAAAATTTATTTTACCTGATCTCAGCCACCCCAAAGTTGTGCCTATGAACTACATCAGACAGGAGAGGAATGCACGCTCAGAGCCTCATTCCTCCCATGCTAACACAGCACCAAAGGCAGTCAGTGAAATTATCCTCTTGCCTCCTTTTGCTGGCAACATGAAGAACACTGAAATGCTTAATTTGAATTGTCTGAAGAGTAGGTGAAGTGCAGGAAGGGCAGGCCTTGACTGTACCTACAAGAGCCCAGCGTGGCTGAATCAGCACTGGGGGGGAAATGAAGAAAAATGGGCTCCAAGAAAGATTTCTATGACTTTTCTTCACACATATAAAGAGCAACACAGATAAATTCCATCCCTACCTCACTCCTGGAGTAGCACAATTACAAGCTGCTCTTTTTGGGGGTGACACTCCTGAGTTTGCCCCAAACACACATGGTTGGCACTCTCCTGGTGCAAGAAACAAAACAAACACAGGGAAAAACTGGGGCAGGTTTTCCTGTTGGAACGTGGCATGAACCGAACTGGTCTAAGCATTGTGGTAACTGAAGAAGGAAAAACACATGAGGGGATCACTTGGAAATGATTTGCTGCCCACAGGAAGTGGCTGTCCCCTCTCCTGGAAGTTCTAAAGGCCAGGTTGGATGGGGCTCTGAGGAGCTGGGACAGTGGAAGGTGTCCCTGCCAATGGCAGGGTGGAACCAGAGGGTCTTTAAGGTCCCTTCCAACCCCAAACCATTCTGGGATTCTGTGATACTTTTAAACTGTACCTGGAGACCAAAGCCTGGGTGAAACATGCTCTGGTATTCAAGGTATAAATGTATTAATGTATAAAGTTGTATTAATTTTCATAATCTAAGAATACACAGAGAACTTTCCCAGATGATTGTGGGGTAATGGTATCAAATATAATCTAATATTTTCCAGTCATTTGTTAGCTTTTACTTTCTTAATTGTAAGCAGGAGAAAATTATTTTACTACATATATAAACTCATGCAAAATGAACTATCTGCAAACCAGCATAGCTTGGCTTTCCCTAAATCTAGAGTATATTTCTCCAGAAAAATGAATAAAATATCAAAGAGTGAATTCAGTACTGGTGGCCCCAGCATTAACATCTGCTCACATCTCTGTTCCCAAACCTTGCAGATGACAAAGCCAGTTCAACCCCATCTTTCCCTGCAAATTCTCTCTAAGTACATAAAATTTAAGATGTAAAATATAAAATATAATATACAATCTGATTTTTCTGTAGTATTTATTAATTTTTTCCCAGAAATATCTGCCAGTTCCATGAACCAGAGCACATTCTGAGAAGAGCAGACACTCCCTGGATCTGTGATCCAGGTGAATATTTCCCTATGTTCTGTGCCTGTCACAGCTTTGCAAGGGAGGGTTCTAATAAAGAATTTCCCAGTGCCCACACAGGCAACCCCTCCCAAGATGCACAAAGCCTGAAGTCACAGCCTTGGCCATTTTATAATTCAAATAATCTCACTGCAGAAATGCCTGTGAAATAAATAACAGCATTTGATTAAGGAGTCAAAAAAATGCAGCGGTGGCGAATTGCATCCAATATTCTGTTTAGGAAAGTACAGAAATGAAGTTTTTGCCTTAGGGCAGGAAATGTAATTTTCTTTCAGTACAGAGCATTTAGCATCACAGGATCCAAATCTTGCTGATAAACATGTCTAGCCAAATAAAAGTCTTTTCCAATAAATCTGAGCACTTTTAATCAACATGCTTATCACAATTAAATATTTATTTACTAATTAAAATCTAAACCACTGGGGTTTTAAGATTAAGGGAATAGAGCCAGAAGGTTTGTGTTTGTTGAATATGAGTCCTGTGCTGTTTGCAGCCTGAGGTTTGTGGCTGTGAACCCTTCTCCACACTTTTCCATATCTGTGGGAGCTTGAACATGACCCTGCTCAAGAGACCACAAAAACCCTCTCAGCCTCATCACAGCTTCATAGAAGGGTGGTAGCAGCTCTGAAAATACCAAATTCTGAAATTCACAGTCAGGAAAGTGCAGGGGTTACATCCTAATTGTCAAATAAAGTCTAAATCAACCCAACCTCCACCATTCCCTGGAGAGCCCAAGTACAAATCCCACACCCCTAAGAGAAAATTTCAGCAGTTCTGCTGTGCCCAGGAGGCTCCTGCTCCCTTCAGTCTAGGCCAGGCTCAAGAGCAGACAAAGCCATGAGCAACTGGAGTTTACAAAAGCTGAGATGGCAAGAATCTCCTAAATTCAATTTAGTGAACAATTGTTCCATTTGGGGATGGAATCTTGTTTGCCCAAGGATGCCAATATCAACTGAAGTGTTGTAATTTAGGTTTCTTTATGAGAATCAAATCTCACCTCACTGTCTCTACAGCAATCACCATATTTCTCAGCAATTTTATTTTCCTCTCATACTTTGTCACTGGAGACATTAAATAAAATGGTTGGATATTAAAAAAATACTGAAAGAAATAAAGAAGAAATACTATTAAGGTATCTTCAGTGTTTCTTCCTGTCCCTCTTTCCAGTTTTGCAGCAGAGTCAGAACATGGCCCTGCTTATAACTCTGAATGGCTCTGGCAAGTGCTGCTTTTACCTGATGATTTTATTTTAGAGTAAAAGGAGGTTGTTAAAATAAATTCATCATTTTTTTTCTTGGATAACTTCAGCTGGTCCCAAGCTTGTTGAGCACATCTTGAATCAGTCCCAAATGACCCCAAGTTCTGCTGGTGTTTTTCCCTTTTGAAGGGTTGTTGCTGAAACCATTCAATTATACAAAGAAAAATCCAAAATTCAGTGGACAAACGGATGTACAGCCAGGGTAGCAAGCATTAAACCAACAAATGATACTACAATAAAACAACTGACAGGTAAACCTTGATTAAAATTTTTGCTAGAACCTCACTAGCTAAGCAGTGTGAAACTGTTTTATCTTTGATTTTCTACTCAATCTGGTAAATCCTGACATTTTCCAGTGTTTTATCTGCTAGTACAGAACTGGATGAGCAGATTTAAGATAACAAATCCTATGAATGGTGCAGAACACACTCGAAGCTATAGAGAGACCTGAGCAGCTCTGCTGTGGTGGTATTCTCCAGGCTCCATGGAATTTTCTCTTCACCATTCCCTCCTTTTACCCAGACACCCTCAATTAAACACTGCATATTCCAAGTAGAAGAAACAGCAAATAAGAAAAAGATTATCTTTTGAGAAGCATATTTATTAGCCAGGGCAAAAGTCATTTTAGGCAAGGTTGGTTCACAAATACACACAGAGGAGGATCTACAGAAGAGCAGGGCAGTTTTTATAAAGATTTCCTTAATTATGAAAACACAGAAAAATATAAAGACAGAGAGAGAGAGAGGTGTGAGTGTGTCACACACAACCACAAGGTCGTGGTAGCACCAGCTGCTTTGCCTGCTGAAGCATTAAGGCAGTTGGTAGAGATGAACAATCCTCTCCAATAATTCCCATTACTCATTTTAAAGGTTTCAAACCAGGTACACAATTAACATCTTCATGGTAGGAAACTGGAAATGCTCCTGGCACAACACGTTTACATTGCCCACCAAACAATGACACAGCCATGCCCCTCCAGCTCTACACATATTTATTTTTAACAACTATCTAAGTTTGACACTAAACTATTCATTAACCATGCAATTCAAATGTAACCTAAACCCTCCTGCTTTGCTTAAAGCGTGCTCCCTCTGCTTTTGATTCATTCCTTCACATCTTTTCCTTGTAAAAAATCCCCCATGCCTGTTAAATCTTTCTGATTGAACAGACTGGACAGTGGGGAGATCTCTTTGCTGCCATGGAGTTATTGAATTTAGCAGCAGCACATTCAGGGAAGAAACCCCAGGAAAAACCTTTACTCTTCCTGGAATGGGCTGCTCACAGCCCTCTGCAAAGGGAACGTTGCTAGAGGGGCTCAGGGAGTGCACTGACACTGGCACAGATCACATACAGAATCACACATCCAAACAAAGTTTTCATTAAAAAAAAAGCATTAAAAAAAAAAAGGGTCAAAATTAGGCTGCTGTGATTCCAAATTAAAATTTTAATACCTTGAATATAAATATTCAAAGCAGCTGTAATTTTAAGACAGCAATTAAAAGAAGATGGGAAAAAGAAGAAAAAAACCCAAATGCTTTCCAGAATGTCATTTGAAATAAATTAATGTCTGTGTTGAAATGGAAATTTATTAAGTTTGTCAAGTGTTTTAATGAGACCTTCTTGTTCAAGCTCACACAGAATCGATGTCTGAAGGGAAGTCCAGCTCATCTGGCTGCAGCAGCAAAATTTACTGACATATTCTCCCTCTTATAATGAATTATCTTGACTTATTCTTGATATGAGTTGTCTGGTCCTAACAGTAAATACAACCGTAAAGCAATGAGAAATCCCAGCAGGATGATGACACTAATTGCACTGTCTTGACTTGAATTCAAATTGCTGAGCAGTAAATGAGATTACTAGCCTAAAGAAAATCTTAATTTAAATGTGCAGCTGCATTTATCTCATCTCAGATACAATTTTCCAAAGTGCTTAAAAAAAATAATACCAGGCAAGCATGGAAGAGAAACCTTTATTTCTGAAGGTTTTCAAGATAATTAGGTGTCCTCATGTGTTTTGTTCTTTGGCCATATTTTATAACAAGCAGTAATTTGCAGGTCAGAAGAGAAAAATGAGAGAATTTCTTCACTTGTTGCAACTTTTTCTGCCTTTGATATTAATTTTCTTCTAATTTTTGTTTTCCAACATGGAATATTTTTGATGAATAGAGAATCAAAGTGTTAAATTAGATGAAGTTTCAGACCCATGACTTATGGATAGTCTATCTTGAATCATGTAATTTTCTTGTAAGCATTGTAAAGGAACAGAAAACATTTAGAAAATTATTTTAAAATATTAATTAGCCTACCAATTCTAAAAAGGAACTGATGTGCCAGGATTTTTCAATTAAGGGATTACGCTGACAAGCTTAATTAGAAGCATCACAAACAGAAGTTGTGTTTTCATTGTATTTGCATATGTGTCTGTCCCCAGAATAAATGAGATTTCTCTGAAAACATTTTTCTTTCTCTTAAAATCTGAAAATATGTGGAATACATGCAGTCAGCAGGGGCTCCTACATCCTGCCAGAGATTTGCAATCCAAGACTGATCAGATTCTTGGGCAGGAGGGAGGATCTTGATTAGCACAATGAAAAGTCTCGAAAGTAAAAACAAACAAACAAACAACAACAAAAAAAAATCAAACCAGCCCCAAAGGCATTTGAGATAAATAATTTGGAATGGATTAAAATCCTCTTGTAATATTTTAAGATTAGGATGAAGATTTTTTTAGCAGATATGAGATGAGCATCTTGGTAAAGATGTCTCATGCCTTCTTCATGTTCTCTTCCAAATTTCCTAAGCCCTCAGCACCCTGAAGTAATATTTATTACTAATTATGTTAATTCAGAGTGTTTAGGGAGTAGTGTCTACACCTCAGAATTCTTCAGGCATCTTTCCAGAACAAACTGCATGAGGATTTAATGTATTTCCATTTGGAGCCAAAACACAATTTCCAGCTGCAAAGCCCCAGTTCATCCCAGGACCTGGAGCACAGGCAGGGTATTACAAGTTTTGAGGAGTGTCAAGGCTACCAACAATTGAGTTCTCTTCTCCCCCATGTAAATTTACACCCAAATTTTATGTCTATTAATGCAGGGGTTTTTTTTCCTCACAATAAACATCAGCTTGAAGAACAGAAACCAGGAGTAAGAAAATACAGGAGTGGGGGAATGTAGCAATAATTAACAAAAGCCCCCAACATTTTCATCTGAGCAAAGAAATACATTTTCAACAGAGATCTCCCTGTAGCTTTATAGAACAGGGCCAGGCCTCAGAATACAAATCCCTCCTCCTGCCCCCACATTTGAATGTTCTGCATGTAGCTGTGCTTGCCTCAACAGGAGGATTTGTATTGATCTTCATTTGAAAGGCAATTCTGGTTATAATTGGTAATTTTTCATCCCTTCGTAACTCCGGGCTGGCATTTCACAGCGAAGCCCAGCACCGTGCAAGTGCTGAAATGGAAAGGTCAAGGACAAGAAGAAGCTTTCTCAAATTGCAGCTCTCACCTCACATTCCTTCCCAAGGTGCTTTTTGAATTAACAAGTTCTGGTGGTGCTGAGCAGATGTTAAAAAAAATTAAAATAAAAAGGACCTGGTTTGTGCCTGAGTTACATGAAATAAAACATCTTGTTCCACCTGGCTCCTGAGCCCTCCTGTTCTGGCCTTGGCTTTGCCACTTCACAGCAGCTCTGAAAAGCTGAGTTCTGTCAAACTGCAAAAAGCAAATGCCAACTGCATTGTGATAAATGTCCCAAAGTGGATGAAACAAGGTCTGCAGAAAAAGAATTCTGTTCCATCTCTGCCTTTGATGGTGCAAATGGTTGGAGGATTAATCAATGAGAACCCTTCTGTTTTTCAAAGGTACACAAGCATGGAGGCCCTTCCTCAGTCAGAGCCCACCCTGCCTTAAAAAGTAATAACAAATCCATTTATGTCACTCCTTCTAGAAGGACCCAGCTTCTCTCCACAAGGATCAATCAATTTATGGTCTAGACTTACTCTTTTAAAATTACTTTCCCTCTGGGAAGATGCATATTGGTAAAAGCAAAAGAAACTCATTTTTTTCCAGTATAATATTCAGTTATTAGCACTCTTTGTTCCTTTTTTTCTCCACCAGAACATACATTTGTTAAACATAATCATTATTCTTTAACTCCCTGAATAGATGATATCCAACTATATTTTCCAAGTAAATGTAAACAGTCTCTTAATTCAGCATAACTGCACAATATCCTAGGATTTATTAATGCTGCTGACTTTATAGTCCTCCAATTTTTATAATGATCCATGAAAGCTGTTCTATTAATTTAAAAAATGTAATTGTTTAAAAGGAAATCTCAGAGATATTCTCAATTATGTGTGATGCTGACATAAGACTGATTTTATCTGTTTACACCTGTCATGTAACTGATGATTAACCTCAGCATCTGGGGAATTCTGTAAAGAAAAGCTTGCATGCATTCTTTTTTTTATTATTTTCCTTATATTTCCATTGCTATTAACTAAGGTATGTTCTTTCTTGCTCTTAATTGTGGTGGCGTTTTTTTCATGGTTTATTCCTTTGGGGTTTCTCGGTTGTGGTTGTTTTTTGGGGTTTTTTTTTGGGGGGGGTTTTTTTGCGTTTTTGTTTTGTTTGTTTGTTTTTTGGTTTTTTGTTGTGTGGGGGGGTTTTTTTTGTTTGTTTGTTTGTTTTTGTTTTGTGGTTGGTTTTTTTTTCTGTTGTTTTTTCTGTTTTTATTAAGTCCTTTTCAAAACTGCCTGGTAGCTTTATGTGTTTAGAAGAAAACTTCCATTTAGGGATTTAGCTTGTGGTCTTCGAGTAATTCCTTCATGACTATTTGTAAATATAAACGCTGTGGTGAATCAAGTCTATGACTCATCTAATTAATAAGCATAAAGCATCCTATAAAAAAGAACTTAATTCCAAACAGGGAGTCTTTCAGACTGACCTGCTGTACCAGCAGTGTCTGCAGGAATGTTAACAAGAGAGTTGCTGGAAGGAGACTGAGAAAGGGAAGGGTGGAGGAGAATTTGTAAACCACAAACACAAATCTAGAAATCTTCCCTTGAAAATAAGAAAAATAATACTGGATAGTTTGATATTTTTTCTTTCAGGAAATGATGGATGTTTTGCTGTGTACTTTTGGCCATTACAGCTTTGAAGGAGTGACATAAAATGTGATTACACCTATCTGGTTTTGCCTTTTGTGCTACTGATGCCAGTCCTGTTTCTCCTCTTTATGATTCCTGCAGTACCATGAGTTTCAGCTCTGGGTCATACCTAACAATTGCTTCCATGGGAAAAAAGATGGAAATGAAACATCACCACACTCATTTCTATATGGAAAATCTGCAGATGGATGAAGGGTTGCTTTAATTTCACTGAAGTAGAACCATGTAGAAATGAGACATCCAGCCCAAGCAGTTATCCAGGCTGTCTTTACATGGGAGAGAAGGCAGCTTCCTTAGGGGATACAGTCAAATCATCCCAGGAAAATATTCTGAATTGGGACAGAATTCTGCTGAACACAAGGTCAGATCTGACCCTTGCATTTGAGACAATTGGAGCTTGGAGCGAGATTGTGCTCTCCATGATTTTCCTCGCACTGTATGACATGGCAAAGGCAGAATCATCAGAGATTGGTGTCATGAGTCCCTGCAAGAACATTTTCAGGACATCCATATGACTCCAATGTTTTCATTTGCAGATGATGCATCCATCACACAGCAGAAACTCAATTCAGTTACCAAAAATGCCATTTTAGTGGACACCACGGGTAATCCACATGGATATTTCACAGGACATCACTGATCTGCCCAGAGAAATTAAATTCTCAGTCATCCACTCACAGGCCATGGGGTATTGAGTATATAAATTGGAGCTGGTAGCACCCCATATTCTGTGATTTTTTGAGACTGGGTAGAAAATGTGAATGAAAAGTTCCAGCTCCCTATATGTGGTAACCAAATACTTAGAGGGACTGGAAAAGTTTGGAGAAAAAGTGGAACTTGAATGGAAAAATATTAGACTTTTTTGTTTGTTTCCAGTGTTAAGACTATACTTACATATTCCTCATCAAGAACTGCAGAAAAATGGAATGTCATTTTTTATACTTTTCTTTTTTACAGAATCCCCTCCACTCCTTTCTTCCCTGACCCTATCTATTCCTTATTCTCTAAAATTCTGGTTTCAAAAACTTCTTCCTGTCTTTACCCCAAATCTTTCTAAATATTGTAGAAGTCATCCCTTTCCAGTGACTGAAGTATTCCAAATTTGCTTTTTACAGCAGTTTTTCTGTATAAAAAAGTACTTTATGGTACTTTTAAAAGTAAGTTTTAAAAAGAAAAAAGGTGTAACTTGTTTAATAAAGTTGATTATTCTGTTTGAGGAGCAGAACAGCATTCTCATGGCAAGCAATAAAAAGCACCATGACTTAGCATAGTAGGAATTACAGCTGAGTCTTTCAAGTTGCAGAAGAAAATGTTGATTATAATAACTCAAAGAATTCCATCCCCTTAGATGCAACCATAAAGCTGGACATGTTATAAAAAAACCAAAGAAAAACAATGTTCAAGTGGCTGATTTGCTGAAGTGAAGCAGAGGTAGGCTTGGCTCAAGAGAAAAAAGGATTCCATCTCTTCCTGCACGTCTGCAATATCCTCTTGGATACTTAAACTTATATGAGACATTTATTCTGATCCTGAAAAATTAAGAGATCCTTTCTGGAGAGTAAAGGCAGCCCTGAAGAAAGAACATCAAATCTAATGTTACATGATTTTGTTTTCTGCATTGCTGGAGGAAAAAGCCCCCATCAAACAGAGCCTTCACAGCATCTGTACAAACACTCTCTGCCCCGGGGCTACAGAAGGCAAGAGCTGCTTTACCTCCTCTTTTACTTCAATTTTCTAGCTTTATTCTGCCTTTTTTTCCCTTTTCTTCTTTTCTACAAGCTCAGCCTCCTGCTGACTGGTGTAACAGCCTTTTCTTTTATTTTATTTTCTCATCTCCTTCTGTGACTTCCAAGCCCAGCTGCTGTGGGTGTTTTCCTGAGTCAGCCAATCCTGCTGAACAGGAGATGGAGCAAGAGTTCCTCCACCACATCTCCTCTCATTTTTACACCCTTCATCCACTACCTCACTTCCATGGGAGGGAAATGGGCCAGGGAAATTGCTGAATACAGCAACCATCTCAGGAATGGCTGCAGTCTTTTCCTAAAGAGAATATACATGCTGCAGTTTGTTTTAACAAAGTATACTTAGGGAGAAAGAAGTGGCCCAACTCCCTTGGCAATGAGTAAACAGCAATAATAACAAATAAAAAAAGAGCAGAATTGAAAATGCAGGACTTAAAATGGCCCAACACAAAGTCTGAGCAGTGTGAGGTCAATGAAGCTGGCAATCTAAGCATTGCAAGAATGAAAAAAAAAAATAAAAAAGACAAAATGGTGGTGTTGTAATTAAGACACTCCACTGATGAACAGACGTCTTGCTTGACTTGGGATATGGCACCAGACTTCTGGAACAAAGACAGAGCTGCTTAATCAAACTGCTTTTCTATCTGATGGGGCTACTTGAGTAGTAAAACATTATTAAATCAGCAAAAAGTCTTCTTTATTGTAGCCCAGCTCTTCATAATTAGACTGATAAAACCCCTTTACTCATGGGTTGCTTAGAGCATGGGGTTCTTTCGAGCAGAATTCATTCTGTAGGATCTTGTCATATCTACTGCAATGGGCCTCCAAAGCATTTCTGAGAATTCCAACTAACATCCCTATTTTCATCAGATTCTAATTTGTTTAATTATTTTTTTCATCCACACTTTTGCCCTAATATAATTCATATTCTTCATTTCTTGCACATTTTCCAAATGCTGTTGTGTCTTTTTGAAACTGCTACGGCCTTTCAAAGGATGGTTGCACCGTGGCAATAACCAAAAAACAGTGTGAGTGAAATATTTTGTTTGCTTTGAAGAGAAAAGAGATGGATAAACTCATCATTATTTAAAAAGAAAATGCATCTTAGGAGGCACATGTAGATATTCTTCTGCTGCTGTTTTACACCTAAGAAGAAAAAAGAGAGGGAAAGGCACAAAAACAGGGGGAAGGAGAAGAAGACAATAACAAAGAGAAA
Source organism: Cisticola juncidis (assembly GCA_013400215.1). Taxonomy (NCBI): domain Eukaryota; kingdom Metazoa; phylum Chordata; class Aves; order Passeriformes; family Cisticolidae; genus Cisticola; species Cisticola juncidis. The sequence goes on from VXBR01001052.1 coordinate 171,980, forward strand.
GAGAAAGTTAAATGAAATAAATACCAAGGAGATGATCGAAAGTGGAAGGAAAACATGTGAATCTCCAAACATCACTTGGAAAAGAAATATAATCCTCACTCACTTTTTGCTGGACTGCCCTTGTTCAGTTTCTCTTTACCTCTTCTGTGGATAAAATCTCAAACCTCTTCTTGTTTTGTTTATGTCCTCACAACTTAATATCCCCACCTCGCTCTTGCATGGCGCTGACTTTAATTTTTCCCCCAAGTGCTCTTTAGACTTGTCAGAAGATATGAGGAAACAGTATCAATCCCTTTATTAAGGTCATTTACCAACCCTCCTGATATTCATTTCTTAATAACCCTAACACTTTTATAATTTCCACTGCTACTCTGAAATTTATCCAAGAGTTAGCAGCCATCACAATGTCCTCAAGCTAACCTGTTTATACTTGGCCGAATTGAAAGTTTCAGAAAATCATTATTTGAGTCCTTTGCTGCAAGAGCTTGCCAGAAGCATGTTGCTAAAACCTTTCAGATTTATTATGAGGATTGTAATTTTCTACTGACTTGATCTGATTAGACTTTGCTTGTCAAAGTATTTACTGGTGGCCCAAAACTAAACACACTGGACACAGGAACATATTTGTAACACAAAAGTCGTGTCTCATGCAAGCCAGTGATGCTCTAAAGATTGTATGGAACTGGAAATCCCACTTCAGGGAAAAAAAGCCAACAAAACTCAAACAAAACAAACCTGGAGATGAAGAGAACATTTTTGAACAAATATCACATTTGTCATCATGTAGAAATGACAGTTTTTTAGGAAAATCAAGCTACAGCACAATTATCAAATATTTTCAGTGTCCATGAGGTATCTGCAGTACTCTCAGGATAAGCAATAACTGGAAAAGTGAGCAGGGATCTCTGACAACTGATATAACCAAATTTAGCCCAAACTGAAACTCTGGATTTCAATATTGCCCATGGAAAAAGGTTATACAGGGAAAATTCCCATCAGCTTGGGTTATCCTGTTTTCAGAGGGCTTGGCCACACCGCAGAGCACAGGGGAGGCGTCCTGACGTCGTGTTTGCTCCAGATCCTGCAGAGTGTAACCCTCAGCCACACACTGAACATTCTCAGGGCCACTGTCAGGGTAAGGGCTCAGTCTGAGCACCAAGAAAAGGCTGCACACCTTGGCAACGCCACATAAAGGAAATTTAGGCAAATTATTTAGCATCAAAACCAAAGAGAAGATCCTGGAGCTCAGCCAGAAGGGTTCTTGTATTTTTCCTTTCCCGCTGCCTATTCCCGTTTCCAACTATAGCCTTTCAACTCATGTAATTAATGAAATAAGGAGCCTGAAGAGGGAGAATCATTCATTATATAACAGGGATTTATCTGGGAACATAAGTCACTGATCAGTGGTTATAATCAAAGGCTGAAATAATTTTAATTAAAAGACAAGTTGTGCTCTGGCCATTCCCTGCCATTTAACTTGGGAGCTGAAACCCTTTATCTTCAGCCATTCACTGCAGAGATTTCTTGGTCTGATTTTGGGGTCCTCCCTGTACCTCTTCTTCCATTTCATCTTTCATCAAACCCATTTTTCCCAACCAAATCTTTGTGTCTCAACTTTGGTAGTGCAGAGGAGTGAACTAAAAACCCCCCTGGGATTTTTCTAGCTTATATTTTATAATGATTGAATTAATAAATATCATTTAACATGATCATGCTAAAAATAATGGCGCTGTTTTAAATTCATAAAAGAAGATCTATTTGATTATTAAAAACTACAGGTTTTTGGTTTATTCTGTTTAGTGTGTATTTTCAGCTTAAGCAAGCAGCTTTCAAGACAAAAAAATAAATGAAATAGACAGTGTAAAGAACTGAGAAAACTGCTGTTAAACTACTAAACTCACCTAAAATATAAAATAGACCTAAAATATAAAATAGACAAACTTAGTATTTTAGGTCAAAGGCAAAGACCTGATGTGCAAAATACAGCATTAAAAGTGAAAATAGCTCATTATAGATTTGCATTCATTTATCTAAGGAGGCTATACCAGCTTCATAGGTGTATCCTGTTAGGAAAAGAATTCAAAATACAACAAAACCTCCCAAAAAAAGCCAACAGCCAAATTCTGCTCAGCACACAGACAGGGAAGAGATGGATGATCCATGCACCAGAAACCAAAATCAGCGGAAGGACTTTTCACAGAGCAAGTTAAGCTTTACAAATTCCTGTTCAGTCAATTCTTTCTCCTGCAATGTGCAATTTTTAGCACCACATCTTTTTTCATGTCCTTCCTCCCACATAATAAATCAGGAATATTTTCTGGTCTTTTCCAAGGACAGCCGATGCAATATTTACGCTGCTTTTGAATAATGCTGCAAGGTACCTGAGGCAGTAAATATTCAGCTTTGCTTGCTGCCAAACATTTCATATTTTTAATATATATTTTTGTACTTCATTATATATACTTTAAAGAAGCTATCCATTTCCTCACATACACACAGCAATATTTAGATTCATCTATGTTTAAATATCTGTTGAAAGATAACAACCCAACTTTGAAATATTTCTCTCATTATAAAATACAGACAATTGAGAAAATACTATTGTATTAATATATATTAAAGGATCTTAAGTTCAGCACAATATCATCCCCTGTGTAAATCCTATGGATGGCAAAACTTTTCATACAGTCCCCCAACCAGTTTGATCTTGGCTGCCAACTTTCACGCACTGTCACTCCTCATTGCAGCTGATTATGCAAAATGAAACAAAATTACACATTTCAAATGATGCTTTTCAGATGCAGCTTCGAGTCAATTCCCACCATAACCAAGAGAGGTCAGTTGTGAAATCCATCAGCCCCATTAGCCTGTAAAAACTGTTATTTTTCCCTAGCAACTGGAAAACCTTTTCTTTTTCCCCCCTAAATGGAGGCTAGTGATCTTTTAAAACTCTAAAATGCTTGAAGAGTTTGAATTCTACGGATATATTGCATTTCCTCACAATTCAAAAAGTGCTGAACAGCTGCTGTGATCCAGCAATATGCAAGAATCTTACAGACAAGGATAAAGGACATTATACCTTCATAGTAAAGCTGGGTTAGATGAAACATGGAAACACAGGGATGTTGAGAGAATATTTACCACTAAATTTTGTAAGAATGGTGAAGACTTTCTAGTAGTTACAGTAAAGAAGGTTATGCAGTAGAACTGGTTCTTGGGGGTAAAAAGGAACAAAATGGGAGGAAAGCATGACAATTTCTATGGTATTTGTGTTCCCAGGGAAGGGAACAGAGCTGGGGAAGGGTCTGGAGCACCAGGAGCAGCTGAGGGAGCTGGAAAGGGGCTCAGCCTGGAGAAAAGGGGGATCAGGGGGGACCTTGTGGCTCTGCACAGCTCCTGACAGGAGGGGACAGCCAGGGGTGTCGGGCTCTGCTCCCAGGGGACAGGGACAGGAGGAGAGGGAAAGGCCTCAAGTGCCAGGGGAGGTTTAAATTGGATATTGGGAAAATTCCTTCATGGAAAGAGCTCTCCAGCCCTGGCACAGCTGCCCAGGGCAGTGCTGGAGTCCCCATCCCTGGAGGGATTTAAAAGCCATGGGGATGTGGCACTTGGGGACGTGGGTCAGTGGTGGCCTTGGCACCAATTGGGCTCAATAATCTTAAAGATCTTTTCCAACTTCAGTGATTCTGTGGTTCTAAGTACAAAACCATTAATAAATGCTATGATGACCACAACAAATGGCAGCCATTAAGATGACTACAGGTTTGTCTGATCTTTCTGTTTTAAAAGCACCTTCTCATTTTTAATACCAAAGTGCCTTTTTAAAATACTCCCTGGGAAGTTCTGCTCATTGCTGTAGTTGCCCTTCAGCTGAACAGTATGAGAAGAAAGGAAAAGTTAAGTGCAGGAATTAAGCACAAGAGGCATTTGTTAAAAGAGAAGATAAAGTATTCTTGGCAAGAAGAAGGGGAGCTAAAAGCTGATTTCTTCTTGCTTTCTCTAAAAGAAAAGCACAAAATGGTAATTCTGCAAAGCATCCGTTTGAATGTGACCCTGTGAATGAGAAAGTCATTCAGAGTTGGGTTTTTTCCTTAAATAGTGCTACAGATTTTATATCCGTTTCAGCCTAAAGTTGTGAGTGTCATGGAAACCCCATTTGGGTTGAAAAGTTACTGCAAGCAGCATCTTTTAATGGACAAGGCATTAGACATGGTGAAATAACTTGGGTTATATTGCTGTAGACTTCTGTGACTTTGAGGAGAATAACAGACAGTACTTATTTTCCCTATCTGCACAATTCAAAAGTGATACTTTTTTATCCTTTGTCATTTATTTTGACATCTCTAGATAAAAGGCAAAAAGACAGATAAGTAATATTAAATTCTTTATTTGTGATGAATGCAATTATCTTCATCCATATACTTTTTATGGCCTTTTTTTTAAATTGAGTAGTTACATGGAGTTTCAAAATCCAACTTTATATTATGTGAAGTGATATTATTTTAGAAAAAAGAAAGCATAAAAGATCTTTACACTTGACAGATCCAAAGGATAATTCAACCCATCACAAATAGGTGTCTTAAGTAATTTATGACTTTTTTCCCTCTGTGTGTCTCTCCATCGACTGACTATAGAAGGATGATTATCTTAAATTATGTGCAAAACTTTTCCACAGCTCCAAGAACTCTATAAGCACAGTAAAACAGGATTTGGGATGTAATCTCAGTTTGGGAGCTGTGAACTATGGAACTGTAGCTTTTGTACACAAGCTGGAAGCTAAAAACATTAAAAGCCAAATGAATAAATCTCATCTGCATGATCACAACTATTAATGTGATGGTAGGGACAGATGATTTTTGGTGCTACAAAATCGTATTTTTAATTGGAAGGGTAGAAAAGCACACTGGATATTACAAAGTAGGGTCTCTGTGTATTTTCAGAGTTTATTGCCAGAATTTTCTTTTAGCTGTGGGTTATTCCTCTCAGTTGTCTGGTGGATTTAGTGATCACTGAGCCACTGCTCAAGGGAGTGCTGTGGAATCAACGTGATAATCACTTTATTATCAGGGAAGAGAAGTCAGATTGATGTCATTATTTATGAGTTCAGATTACACAGTCTTAAAAATTCCCATTGCTTTATGTTTTTAACTAAGTCTAAAAAATTTCAACAGAAACGCATTTATCTCTTTTTATATCTGGCATTAGGACTTCCACCCCGCCCATTCCAGGGCCTAAAGGGGCTTCAGGACAGCTGCAGAGAGACTTTGGACAAGGGATGGCGTGACAGGACAAGGGGAACGGCTTCAAACTGCCCCAGGGCAGGGCTGGATGGGATATTGGGAGGGAATATTTCCTGTGAGGGTGGGGAGGAATGAGCAGAAGCTGCTCAGAGAAGCTGGGACTGCTCCATCCCTGGCAGTGTCCAAGGCCAGGCTGAATAAAGTTCTGAGCAACCTGGGACAGTGGAAAGTTTCCCTGCCCATGGCAGGGGGTGGAACTGAAAGGTTTTCAAGGTCTCTTCCAGCCCAAACTATTCTGATTCTGTGATTTCTCTTCAACACTTTAAAGTGTGAATGAATCCAGTGGCACCTAGGTCAGTACTCATAGGAAGTTCCTCACTATTTAGCCCCAACTCACTTCAGAGAAACAAAATAACAAAGAGTGTTCAAGTGAACTATTTGGATGTAAAACCTACACACTAGCATATGCATATAGGCTCCTTTATAAATAAACCATACTTTTCCACTCATTTGCAAATACAAATAATTGCCCAAGCTTAGTTATCTCCCCTTTCGAGCTGAAAAGCTGATATAAATAGTTTTCTCCATAAAGTTCAGCTACTCAAAAGAAGAAAGGCATTTTAATATTGCAAAAGTAGCTAAAGCCAATATTTGTTCTGCAGCAAGAGCATGTGTTGTTTTCTTCTCGACAATATTTTGAGCTGTTATAGAGACATTGCTGTATTAAACCTAATGGATTTCAAATTAATTCAGCATTTATATTCTGATCATATTTTCTGTCCTATAACTGAAAGGATGCATTGAGCTGATAATAACAGGCTACAGGAAACAATACTGATTATTTGGAATTTAAATGGCTAAGTTGAAGCTGTTTCATGCTGGAAGGAGTCTAGCAATGCCTTTATTTGCCAGGTGCAGCCAAGTCATTGACACAAGGACCAAGGAGGTGACAAGTCAAGGTTAAGTGCAGCAGGACAGTGTTTGTTGATGGTCCTGACTTCCTCATCCCTTCCCTTGCTTAAAGGAGCATCCAGAAAGCTCTGGCAGCTTCTTCCTCCTATTTTTACTGATACCAACCCCAAGAGAGTAACAGGAGTAATCCCATCTCAGAGCTGTGGGGTAACTCAGTGTCACATGTAGAGACAAGCAGTGACTTGTAAGGGGACACAGCCAGACAGAGCAGGGCTGAATGCTGAAATCACACAGTAAATGTGAGAAATGTCACATAGCAGCACTGCAGATATCTCTTTATGTGCATGTAAAGCAATGATGTGCAACATTCACTAATTGGCAAGGAGAGCTTGTAGCCCAGAAAGCCAAGTGTGCTCTGGGCTGATGCCCCAGCGTGGGCAGCAGGGGAGGGGGGTTCTGCCCCTGTGCCCTGCTCAGACCCTGCCTGCAGAGCTGGGATCCACAACATCAGCAGGACCTGGAGCTGCTGAGAGAGCCCAGAGAGGCCACGGAGCTGCTCCAGGGCTGGAGCCCCTCTGCTCTGGAGCCAGGCTGGGAGAGCTGGGGGTGCTCAACTGGAGAAGGGAAAACTCCAGGGAGAGCTCAGAGACCCTGGCAGGGCCTAAAGGGGCTCCAGGAGAGCTGGAGAGGGACTGGGGACAAGAGATGGAGGGACAGGACACAGGGAATGGCTTCCCACTGCCAGAGGCAGAGCTGGATGGAATATTGGGAAGGAATTCCTCCCTCTGAGGGAAGAGCACTGGCACAGGGTGCCCAGAGAAGCTGTGGCTGCCCCTGGATCCCTGGAAGTGCCCAAGGCCAGGCTGGTTGGGGCTGGGAGCAACCTGGGACAGTGGAAGGTGTCCCTGCCATAACAGGTGGGGAACAAAACAAGGTTTAAGGTCACTTTCCACCCAAAGCATTCTGTTTTGTGCATAAGCAGAAATAATATTTCCCTGCTGTCTCAGGTGAGGTGTAACAAGGCTGAGTTCAGTGCAATGCCCACCCCTCAGCCCCCTGGCTGCTCCCCATGGATACAGCCCTGGGCACAGCTATGGATTTCTGGCTGCAAGAGCAGCCCTGATGTTCCATCCTTTCTTGGGCCTGGCAGCACTTCAGCCATAGGCAAAGGTTGCTGCTGCTGCTGCCAGAAATACCCAAATAAAGGAAATTTATGAGCCCATGTTCTTATCTCCATCACCAACATCATCAGAAAGGTGAAGTGTAGAGATACACTTTTGTTGGAGACTGCAAGATTTATTTTCATGAGGAAACATAGATGCAGCTGCACTACTCATTGTGTTCAGCAATTTTACCCAAAACCCATAATAATGACAATTGCCAAGGGAAAATGGTCCCTACATCAAGATCCTTCTGTGGACTAACACAGCAGTCAGTAATTGGCACAATCTCATTTTCAAGTCAGGAGGAGGTTTTGACATCGCTTGCCCTGGCAGCCATTATCTGTCCATTAGATGGGAACAACACAAAAGCTGAATCACAGCTATCAAGCCCAGGCAGTGCTACTAAAGAGTCACAACTTTGCACTTCTGCAGCTTTTTCATGTATTTTAATTGCTTGCCAGTCCACATTATCTGCCTTTGACCAATTAGCTGCACTTGGTTGCTCTACTGCCTATTTTCATGTGTGTGATATACTTCTGGACATTTTTCAAGAGGTAAAAAACCTATTTACCTGCATAAATCAAAATACTAATAACTAAAAATGCTACATTTATTATGATAAAACAATTTAAAACTTTGCTTTATACATCAACTACCTTGGAAATTTCCATGGCTTTTTTGTTCTCCCTACAGAGTATATTTCCTCAATTCTTTCCCGTAAGTATAAAAGAGGATTTGAAAGTTTCCACTTCAGAAATTATAATGTTCTCCTACTGCTTCTGGGTTTTTCTCCACCACAAAAGATTTGTAGTCTTCTCCAGTGAGGAAGGTCGTGGATGGTTTTATTATGCAGCCAAGCAAATAACCAGAATCTGGCCAAGCAGCCAAAAGTCATTTTTCAAGTTCTGCAGCTACCTGCCACAGAGAGGTGATGGAGCCTGGAGACTTCACTTTAATTAATCTCTCTTTTCCCTCATCTCCTCTCGATTCAAAGTGGGTAAAAAATTGACCTCGTCCATGACTGTAGAGATTGTTTTGAAATTTTAGTAATAATTCACTAATAATTAACTGTCTCAAATATGAACCAGATACTTTGTACTCAGCTAAGAAAAAAAGAAAAACAAAACAAAAAAACCCCAAAGAAAACACCTCACCAAAATGTAGATCACAGTAACTTTGCTTTTCAAGGTGTTCTTGCTCCAGAAGAGAAATCTCTCAGCAATAAGAGACCATACATACCTGCCTGTAAATAAATACCTGTGTAGCAGTGAAAATCAGGAATAACAGAGTATTGTGGTTTAGCAAACCATCCCCTGGGGCTCATTTCAATCACCTGATTATGATCCTCACCACGCCTGCTTTACTTTACGATTAATAATGTTCCCAGCTTCCCCCTGAGCCTCATCTAAGGAGGGCAGACAGCCCACGGTGCCCACGGGCTGGCCTTTCTCCAGCTGCAGGCAATGGTCCTTCACCACAATGACACTTCTGGAGGTCAGAATAAAACAAAGTAATGTGCAATTCAGCCCTGTGCCAGCCAAGTGAAACACCTCAAACTGTTCCCAGCTCCTCCTCGCCAGCCAGCAAGGGCTGACTCTCAATCATTGCCTACAACTGCAACCGAGTCCAGACGAGCATCTCAAAACCAATAAAATATCTGTGCAGGTGGAATTTAAACAGAATTCATTTTCCAGCCACTTATACAGCCTAAAACTCGTGGGTAGATTTTAGCCCAGGAACTTAGAAGTGATTTTTTTTCTTTCTAAGCCTGTGAGTTTGTCAGAAAATCATCACCTTCTTGGAAGGCCCAGCCTAGGGGAAAGCAGGGTAGGAACAGCAGTGACCTCCCAGCCCTGGATCTGCAGGGAGAGCAGATCCTGGGACACAGGCAAAGCTCCTCACTGCAGGAGATTTTTACAGGGATTTTACTGCTCAGCTTCAAACTACAGCAGAAAGAACCAACCATGGAAAACAACACAAATGCCTATGCTCAATTTAAAAAAAAATGACTAAAGAATAAATAAAGATCTACATAAACACAAACAGAAATAAAGCTACAGATCCAGGAAGATGAGGGAGCAGATCCAGAGATGAATGTCAAGGAAATTAAAGATTAATAGTGCAATGCCTGTCTTACAGACAAAAGTATTTTTACTCTGAAAAAAGATTAGAGGAAGGATAAATAGTTCATAGCAACTGTTTGACATGTCACTAAATATGCATTACTGGGAGATGCTTCACTACAGTGGCAGTGAAATGGAAGAAGAAGCTGATAATCATGAGAGCAAGAAAATGTAGGGATTTCAACAGCTGGACCTTTTAAAAATAATTGATATTTCAAATTTGATTTTATGAGTATAATCTACATGAAAAAATAGTAATCATGAGAGCATTGGTTTCAAAATTTTGGAATATAACAGATTTATAAAGAATTATCATTAAAAAAATGCAAAGCCAACAAGCCCACCTGATTTTCAACAAGGAGCCACAATTGCCAGAAACAGAAGAAACTAGATGGGAAAAAAAAAAGAAAAAAAAATTGGAGAAAAAAAGAATCTGAATCTGGATGGAGCAAATCACAGCCAGTGGAAAGAGGCTCTGACATCTCCCAGCAGCTCCTTCACCTTCCCGAACATAACTTCCATTTTTTTTTCTATTTTTTAAAAATACCTTACTGGAAAAAAAGAAACCAGAAGATCATTCCAGCTGACTTCAGGTGTGAGCCAGGCTGTGAATCTGCTGGAGCTGCACCTCTCCCTGTCCTCTGGGCTGGTTTTCTGTACTGACCCTTCTCTCTGTATCCAGGATTTCAGAGGCATTGCTGAGCATCAGACAAAACTGCTGCTCTCCCCTTTGGCACACAAACCCTCCATGCCAGCCCCAAACTCCAGGCACTTTACTGAAATAAACTCCTTTTATTCTACCTGGGCACCAGGTGTTTATTTTATGTAGGCAGTAGACACTGGTGAGTGGGAGTAAAGGACTAAACTCCTGTCTCAATTTTCCCCTGAGGTTGTTTAAATTATGATCAAGCTGTTTTTTGAACCAGACAGTTTCCTGTGTGTCTTATACAGCATAATATAAACTCATTCAAAAAGAGATTATTCTTGTTTTTCTGAATCTGGAGTCCTAAATGAAGTCCTCCTGCAGTTAACTCTATTTTAAATTATTTTTCTAATGCACCATAGGATTCATCTATGTGAGAACAGTGGTTCAATTTAACCATTCACAATTTGATTTAGTTGCATGCAACCTTGCTTTATTTCCATTTATCTTGTTACAGTTCCAGCTAATGGGGAACTGAGTGAAGTTCTGGCTCAGCTGCACAGAAGCCAACAGCTGTAGAGATTTAAGATGCTCCTGCTCTCCAGCTGCTCATTCTGTCCTTCTGCCAGACCTTACTGTCCCTGAAAACTTGGCAGAAGTGTGTCTGTCCTACAGCCTCAAGCACTGTGGCTGACATTTGTCCTGATGCAAAGGAATTTCCACACATTTTCTCTCTTCAATCTACTAAAGATGCAAAAACCTTCAGAGAAGGGGCAGAACAGAGCACAGGCAGTGTCACATTTGAAGGTGACTTTCCTCTGCTCACCTCCTGCTGAACAGCACTGGGTCACGTGGAGATCACCTTACCAAAACTGTCCTTCACTGACACGAGAAAAATCCCCTGCACTGCCATGTCCCAAAGGTTTCCCAGTATTTTGCATAATTAATAGATTTATCTGATCCGCTTGAATTCCTCAGTGTCATGGAAATTTCATGAATTTTGAAGCACCATGTGGGCCCCTTCCAGCTCAGGATATTTTGTGACTCTATGATCTGCCAGGTTCGTTTCACAGAACCACACACGGAATTGTGGCACAGTTTGGGTTGGAAGGGATCTAGAAAATCATCCTGCCATGGGCAGGGACACTTCCCACTGTCCCAGGGTGCTCCCAGCCCTGTCCAACCTGGCCTTGGACACTTCCAGGGANCAGGGGACACTGAAAAGTGTCACTTTTCAAAGTGACAAAGTGACAGCAGTTAAACATTTAACACAGTATCATTAAATTATTTCCTTTTCAAGTTTCCAAACAGGATTTGTCTTTGAGCTCTCCTGGGCAGGGAGAGCAGGGTCACGGAGCTCCTCCATCCCTGAGCAGCTGCCTCTCAGAAGTGACCTTTAAACCAGAGCAAAGTGAGAGGGTTTCTACCTCCATCACAGGTCAAGTCCAGGACTAGTTTTTAACTCTGTGTCCTTCCTTGTTTCCTTGTTCAAGTTACAAACCCAGAACACACTAGCTGATGGAAAAGTTTTACAATTTTACAATTGTAAAAATTACAAATTTTACAATCTGCCTGCCCTTCACAGATTTTCATGTTTGTGGAGTATTTTTCTCAAATGAATGTGTGTCTTTCCCAAGTTGCCACTTTGCTGTCAGATCTCCCAAAAGACCATTCATGGCACAGTACAGGTGATAGCTCATGCATGCCAAGTATGTTCTCCAAAACCATCCTCCCACCAACACTGCAGGGCTCATGATATCATAGCAGCTCCCTAAAGTTCCACCCAGCCAGATCTGCCTGGGAGCCCATCTGTCACAACTCCACCTAAAACTGTATGAGTGGCCCTTTAGAGAAAACCACACTGAATGGGAGAGGCTGCATCATTTAACAACCTCATTTTTTAATAGATTGCAACAGTTTGGGCAAAGTAATGGGGAAAGTGAAATAGAACTCCCAAATTGCTTCAGTATTTTCATACTGGTTCTCACAAAAGTTAAATCCTGTGAAATGCACCCAATCATCGTGGTTAAACAAGCTGTTAACCACTCCCTACCAAACCCTCCTGATAGTACAGCAGAATTCAGGCTTTATTTGATTCTATTTCCATGTCTTTATCTTTTTCCCTTAGAACTCGAAGGTTATTTCATACACAAAACACCTTCAAGTAATTACATCCATCTGACTGCACTGGGGCCTGGCATCCCTTCACACTGGAGTCATGAAAACACTTCCTCTCTGAGGGCTGTTATTCTTCAGGTTTTGCAAAATTATTTATTGCCTGGAGTTTTTCTTAACTGATGAACTGGACAAAACTACATTGTACAGAAAAAAAAAACCAAAACTCACTTCTGTTTTCATCTATTTGCTTTTAAAATGAAATGCATTAAACTTTAATAAAGGCGCTTATTAGTTCAATTCTACTCTTAAAAGTCCAAAAGCTAAACCAGAAATCCTTCAGAAGAATCTCAGTATCTCTAATGTTTTATATTCTGGCCCTGCAGGTTTGCTTATATTAATTGCAGGAGCTTTGGGGTTTTTTTTAGTTAAATTGTTTGTTTGTTTGTTTTAAGAAAGGTGTTTATGACAGCAGCATTTTGTGATACTAAAGGGAAGAAATGTTGATCTTATTTCTCCCCACTTCTAGAATAAATAGTGAATTGAAAGGACTTTTATCCAGCCTTTTTCTCATTGCATGGTTTATTAACTGACATAAAATTCATCTCCCCACTACTTTCCTGCTGACATTAGACTAAGAGTCATGGGGGATTTTGTTTTCTTGCTTTATCCATCATCTAGACAAGAAAGACTTCTGGTAGTAGCCAAAATATCTAATGGAAACCTCTTCACTTGGTTAGCTCTGGCACCTCAGCATAAGGTAAAATATCACATTCTGTGTTTCTGCACTGCATAAAAGCTGGGGTGGAACAAAGCTGGAGCATCCAGACAGTGAAATACACTGCCATACAAAGGTGCAGATCTTTGCTTGGGTGCATAAATCCTGGTTTTTAAACTGCCTGACTCACACCCAACAAAAAACCCTTTGGGAAGGTCCATCTGTATCATCCCAAGTTATACAGAAGCTTGGAGGAAAAAAAACAAAAATCTTTTTACAGTGTAAGAGGAACCAATGTTATTCTTAGATTAAACCATAGCAGCATTCTTATTATGATGGGTGAAGTATTTCACGACCATGTAGAAATGGTAAATGTTAAGGATATTATGCAGTGCAGGTGTCTGAATATAGCTATATTTTTATAGCTGTATACATCCATATATATCTATGTATCTATATATGTCTGTATGTATCTATATATATATCTATGTCTGTATATAAATCTCTAAATATATGCATATACATATATAGATAGATACAGCTATATATAGATATCTAAGAAAGTGTGAAAGCATGCTGCAAACACAGGTTTCCAAACAATGTTTCACCACATGTTCCTTCTGTAATGTCAAAAAAACCCAAAAAATAAACCAACCCCCTAAAGAATAATTTGAGTGTAACATTAACAGGAGCTGAAGAATGATCTGATTTCTTTGACACATCCATGTCTGCAGATTCACCCTGCAGGATCTTCCTTCCACCCCTCCTTTGCCCCTTTTCCTGGTGTTTTTCCTCATTTTAGGAATGGATCAGCAGCAAACCCGGAGAGGAAGGGAGGCTGCCCACACTTTTCTACCACGACAGCCTAAATGGGCTCTCAGGTAAAATGAAAATGGAAACTGTTTATGAACAACACCACAGCACACCAGGAGAAAAGCAAGTCCTGTTAAGTTTTATATAAACCTTATATAAAGAGGAGTGAATCGAAAATTTAACATGAAAGGCAATTTCCCAAGAAAACTGAAACAATTCCACGAGTGGCTGCAGGGAGGAAATAATCTGCTGGGTGTATTTAAAGACTGACAAATATTTCTGAGGAATCTGGAGATGGACAGCAGTAGATAAATCCTCAGTGCTGTTCAAAGGAGTCAGTTATTTCCAAACCAGTAAATATGACAATCTGGTAGTAGGCTACAGACTTTATTTGCCTTGTAACTACTTTGAGTGTTTTCATAAAAACTTTTTCTGCAGCACAAAGGTATTCAGAGGTTGAAGCCCAAAGCTCATCCCAGTTCCCTTTATTTCCTGATCTGCCATCACTGAGTTTCCTCCCATTTCAAGTGGACTTAGAGGAGAGGGGGAGAGAAACCACAAGGAAGCAGGATGGTCTCTTTAGCATCGCTCCACAACACAACTTTTCCCTGAAACAGTGAAAACTCATTGCATTCCCCAGAGTTAAGGAATCTTTTCTTCCTTTTGTTCAAGGAGGCAGAATCTCATCTGCAAAGCACTTAATTATGGCATTTAATAATCTGGTTTTCCTGAACACAGAGAGAAAACAGATTAGACACCAGTAGTTTTTTAACCTTGATTATTAAGGGAAAAATATAAATGCATTCAAAATGATAAATTCTGATGGAGGAGGAAATAAACATTACAAATCATGTGTTTTAATGTTTTGGTGCAGCCTCTCAGCCATCTGCAAGCCACAGCCTCACACTAATCTCACTTTCTACCTCACTGCAGGTTGACATCAATTGACATCAGACTTTAAAAATGCTTCAATCAAGATCTCTATAATCCTCATAACTAAAATGTCTTTGTTCTGTTTTATGATCAAACATTTCTGAAGACAGAGCCACCAGCCCCAGCAAGCACCCAGGATGCTCAGAGGTGAGTTAAGGCACAATAAAAAGCTCAGTAATCTCCCAAATCTCCTCAGAGCACACGTTTGTTTATCACTGTGCCTGCAGACTCTTACACTGCAAACGTACTGGCAACCATTGCTAGCAGACATGAATATCATTTGAAAAGTTTAAAGATGCATAGAAAAAGCAATCAACAGCCTCAATAAGAAATCTCAGGAAAAAAGTAAAATGATTTGGTAAACATGAATGATTGATAAGTTCTTCAGTGGAAAAAAAAAGTAGAAATCAAGAAGCAATGACTTTTTGTACCCATCCTTCAAGTAGCAGGTTTTAGAAACTTTTGTATTGCCCATAAAATTAGCTAGAAGATAAATCTCACTATGGTGATTTGCTCTTTATAAGTCCAGAGCCACTGTTCTGAATTCTCACTGTATAATTACTTCAATACAGATAAAGCATGAGTCATCTGTTCTACCCTAACCTTTGCATTTAAATTTGAATTTTATTCCTGCTTATCTTTTTTCCTAAATTGATATTACTGTCTACTATGTTTATTAAAAACAACTTAAAGCCACAGTGCATGTCAAACTCTGCACTGAGGCACCATTTGTTGTGTTATTTTAATTAACATGTCTCAGGGAGATTACAATTCTAATCATTTCTATTAAACTGCGTCAAAGTTTTCTTACTCTTAGATGTCACATTTTGTTTCCTGTTTCAAGTTATGCCTTAATAACCCAGGAGGTTTTTAGTAAATGCTCTGCACACCCAGGCAGGGTTTTTCTGGTAACAGCATAACCCTGGTTGATTAGGCAGTGTCCTTAGCAGGATCCCAAATCTGCACCCTCTGGATCTCGTCCTCCTCTCCCAACCTCACTGAGACAAAATTTCTAAAACTGAGGAAACATTCCCAGAATGAGATCAGTCAGAATCCCCTCTCTCATTAATGAGCAGGTCCTGGGGAGGACTGGAATTGAAAGGAGATGAAAAATCAACCCCTCCACATCCAGACTGAGAAGAGTTTAGGGTTAAATATTTGGGATCTCCACAGATCTGCCCATGACTTAGCACAGCCCCTCTTAGGGCACACTGGGGCAGCCAGCTGGATTTCAATGTATTTACATGGCTGCAGTAGAATAAAAAGGTTTAGTTCATGCCTTGTTTGGGTGAATTTCTTCTGTTTGGCCCCAGGTACCCAACGGTGGCTCTAAGCCACTGAGGCAGGAAGAACAGACTCCCCTCTTTAGGCTTAAGGGAGTTGTAGCTACTTTTAGAAGTTTTTCACCCTCTTCCTCCCTTTTTGGTGACCCAATCTCGAGCTCTGTTTCTCCTCAGCCATTATGGAACTGCAGGGTGACACTTTCTGCTAAGCTGAACAAACAGGACAGCATTTATCCAGGATTTTGATGGGATTCCCTTCCTTCTGGAGGACCCTTTTCCATGATGGACAGGGAAGCTCTGAGTGCCCATCAGAGCTGCCCTTCAGGGAGCTGACTCTGGAGAAGGTTTTGCAGGGAGAGCAGGCAGGGACGTGTCACTCTCAAAGACTCCCACACACCACTCTGAGACACTACAGGAACACCTGGGGGTTTTCTTAATTAAAAATGAGTGGTCCATTTACTACCAAAAGTAGTACCAAAGTACCAAGTACCAAAAAGACACTTTCACACTCTGAAAGACTATGAAAATCTTTCAGCTCTTAGATTTTGGACAGCAGGATGTACTGACATCTACAATTTCACTACTGCCAATTAAATTCAACACTGCTGTCTACCTTTCCTTTGGAAATCCAAACAAAATTAAATTAGTCTAGATTGCCTTCTTTCTTTACCTTATATATTAAAAAAATATACAGTACTTCAGTCAGTCTTAAGATGTATCATGTAACTAATCTGCCACTATGGAAAAGCAGACCTTTCTCTGCAGATTTTAATTTGGGTCTTGATTTTAAGTGAATATTAGGATCTTTGAATGGAAGAGATTGAAGTCCTACCTATGAAAAAATAATCATGAAGTCTTTACACAAAGCTCAAGTGCTTTGTCTCTGCTTTTGTTCCACAGTGCAAGACTACAAGAAAAAAATCAATTATTGTGCCTCAATCTGTATCCATCAGATTTGCTTAACAAACTCCTTTAATTCTACTCATCTCATCTCTTCATTCTTACCTAAAAGCAAGGTGTATTTCTGCCATCTCAGTCACTTCTCACAATTCTTTGCTCAAGTCCCACAACCCTTTTTCTACTGTTTGATGAATTTTTAAATATATTTTGATCCAAATTACCCAAGTCCTACTGTAATTTTAAGGATATTAGATAAGCTTTCATAATTATTTGGCAATACCATAACTCTTTGCATAGCTCTCTATACCACAGTGGATCTGACCTGCAGAAATCAGCAGCAGAGAACTTCCTGAGGTTCACCTGAGGAGGGTGAACTTTTATTTTGCAGTTTGTAACACACCCGTGGATTTTTTTCCACTCATTTTCTCTAAACTGAAACTTTCTCTTTTCTTGAAAACTGAAATCTCTCTTTTCCTGACATTTGAATGAAGTTTGTCCCTTTCTCCCTTCTGGTGAAAAAAAGTTTGATTTCAGAGTCCCTCAGTGAATGCTCAGAATGCCTATTTTGAATACAGAGCCCACCTAGGAAGGAGTTGCAGGAGCTCTTTTAGCCTAAAAACTTACAGTATACACAAAAAATCAGCTCAAATCCAGCAGCTTTTCTTCAGCTGATGCTCCTTTAACATTCACATTTCTTCACAGACCACTCCAGCCCCTGAGCAAGACATTTTCAAGCACCACTAAAATTCGGGATTTTCCCAAATGCAAGGCTCTGTATCACCCCCCTCTACTTAAACCCCTCCACACCAATGGCCAAAAAAAAGTGAAAAAAGAGGTTTGTATGTGGTTACACATCCCCCAGATCTGTGTGGTCCTGTTAGAAACTGCAGCCTCTGGCTCAGTGTGCAGAGTGAGAGTGCTGAGCCCAAACATTTCCCATCCCCACCTCTGAGGTTTCCTACAGCCCTGCTGAACATCCTGTTCTCACTCTGTGTGAAGGAGCTGAAGGGACACCAAATTCAGGTGGAGGAAAGATTTCCCCTGCCTCAGATCCTGCCATGGCCGTAGGGAGACCAAAACCCAAAATCCTGGCGATCCTGAAGCCTGCTGGTGCTGGGAAGGCTGCAGAGAGTCCTTGGAATGGTGCCACAGAAGGAGAATTTTGGGTCCTTTCCCATCCTCGTGTGCCTCAAGCCCCACTGGGCTGAAGTAGCCAAGCAGAAAGGACAAGCACAAAATCAGACAAAATGTTTTTATTGTCTGAAACCCAGCACACAGCCTGGCCTGGCTTTTGTCTCCCTGGCACAGAGGACACTCGAGCAAGAGGAAAAGGAAGGGGATAAATGTGCTCTGAGATCTGTGGTTGTTCAAGTATCATTTCAGAGTTCCTAACATCCCCTTCAGACCCTTGTTGGGGAGTGTTTCTCAGGTGAAGGGCTCTCCTTTCCCTAAATTTGACTCTGGATTTAGAAGCACACCCCAGCTCCTACCTCACCATCGGAACTCCTGAGCACAACTTGGCCAAAAGCCTATGGAGTGAAGGAGGATTTAAAGCACTTCATGGAATTGTGACAGCTTTCCCAGAATAACCTCTTCACTAACAGGGGAGAGACAGAGTTTGTTTTTCTAAGAGCTGAATTGTCCCAATTTTAGCCCAGATTTTGCTAAAACACAGTATAAAGAGAGTTCACCTTTGACTAACAACTAAATCTTGCATTCAGAAGAGGTTAAGGTAGAAAAAAGAAGAGGGGAAAAAAGGAAAAATATAGAAACCCCCAAATCAACAAACAAAAAGCAGCTTTCAATTCCAACCATTTAAAACAAAACCGAAAGGAGACATAAAGCAAACACAGCAAAAGCTTCTGTTTAAAAACCATTTTCAGGAGAGCTGAATGGGGACAGAGGAGAGAGAAAAGCTGAGGAAGAAAAAATAACCCAGGCAAATTTTTTTCTGTCCTTATCCTTCACTTTAGCCTTCAATGAATTTGCCCACAGAAGTCTTTCCCAAATCTTGGGAAGTGGTGGAACTGTAACACAGTGGGACTCATAAATAAGAAAAATATTTTGATTTTTTCTGTGTGTGTGTCACTGCTGATCCTGAAGCAGTTTCCAGATTGATGGCACTGACCTGCACCCAAAAGGTCCATATGGATTTTGGCACCATTTCAGTACCAAATTCTTGCAAAGGAGAATTAGAACACTTTGCTAACAGTGGCAGAATTTGGCAGAGCCCTGTAATTAATGTCTTGTTGCTTTTCCCTTTTGTCAAAGTAGTCAAAATAATGTCATATGAAATGATTTATTTTTGTTTGTTTGGCAGCTCTCCAGCATTTCAATAGCAGGGAGGCTGCTGTGCTCAGTGTTGATTTGTCCCAGCACATTATATTTGTACAATTTCAACCCTGTAGTACACAGCCAGGCAAGGGAATAACACAAAGTTTTTTAATATTCTGCCTTTGCAACAAGCAAACAACCCAGAAGAGTGTATTTCAATTTTTGCCTGGGGATTAACATACAAATGTTCTGAAAATTAGGGATATAATTATGTGAAGTCAATTACAATTTTCAATTACTTATTTCCTAAGGCTTTATGCTCAGCAATGTTGGACATTCTGGGCTTGTAGCCCTTCTCAGTCCTGTTTATCATCTACAAACAAACACCACAGCCAAATGATTCAGAATAGAAGGGGTTTAAGTATTTTGCAGGTAAGCAAAAGTGAGCAGAGTTGTGTCTCAGCTTCACAAAGTATTTGGGGTGGTATCAGGGCTCCTGACCTCACAAAAATAGCTTTTGTTATGGTGGTGATAGCAACAGAGAGCTGAGGACACAGATGGGTTTTTTAGGGCTTAATTGCAATCCAAAATAAAGTTACTGATTAATAAAAGCAATATGTGCAAATGTGTGTGAGCCTTTGTCAAATCTTATTCACAGTTTATAAGTAATAAAGAAGTGAGAGTCAATTAACTGCACCGAATGTAATCACAAGCCCATGAATTCTTTTTACTGTATTGAGTTACAGCTTTGCATACTAATGGATCATATTCATTTCACTTCTTCCCCTAGAAGTATTTTCCTCTGCAATGTGGTAATTACAGAAATTGCAGATTTTTTCTTTTTTTTTGGGTGGCTATTGGAAAAAAGTGCATATGAATTTCAAAAGAATCACTGTTTCCTTGCTTTTAGGAGACTCTCACATCCGTACACCCCTGCCTCACACCTTCAGAGGCAGCACTTTTGGGAATTCTCTGCCACTTCCATGACTGCAAGAGGCAATTCTAATATTTTGCAGAATTAGGAGAGTCAGCAATAGAGACAAACTATGCCAAGGGAAAGGTGACAGTGGATAGGGAAGGGATCCTCAGATAAAGCATGGAGTCTGTTCAGGGCACCTTAAGGTAACTGAAAACTTTTGGAGAATGGACAAAGGGTGACTGCAAGCACCTTGAAGAGATACTCCCTTCTCTGTGAGAGGAGATTCTTTGTTTATTCTTCCAAATAATTTAGAAAAAAGATGGACATTTACACATCAACCACAGCATGGGTAATGTCAGTCTGGAGAGGACCTCAGCAAGCTGGCAGAAAAACTTCTGGGGAAGAATTCTATTGTATTCTGCAATTAAATGAGTACAAGGGACAGGGTCATTTTTTTTAGGTGTCTTGTAGGTAATTCTATGGTTCTTTAAAAAGATGATGAAAAGGTAAATCTGAACTGAAGGAAGCCTTAAACTATTCCATCTGGATTTTTAAGTTCTGTGACACAAATCAGCTTTTGTTTCTAGGTTACATAAAACAAAGTTTTCTATCTATTTGTTACATTACAAACAGCAAACAAGTATTTAAATTATGCATAGCTACAGGAATTGTCATGTTTCCCAAGCAAATTGCTGAACACCCTTAGAAAATCTCTTGAATATCTCCATGTACTAATGACCAAACTGACTGTGTTATTCCTGCTATTCACCATTACAGTCCAGTTTTGAAATCTAAAATGTGCTTGATAAAATGAGATTTTCATCAGGTACCTACGGCCAGCCAGAAAAGCAGAAAATAGAGAAAATGGCCATTTCGATTTCATATTGCTTAATATCCATCACTTTAATGGAAATGAGATAAAGTAGATAATGGCAGTAAGAATTGCATTAGCAGCACAGACATATATTACATATTTCTCAGAGGTACCATTGTTGTAGCATTTACATTGTTAATATTAAAATGTCTCGAGCAGCACAATCCAATGTAACCAATATTATAAATATTACCTTTATTATAAAAGACTTGAATGAGCTTTTAACCTTGAATTTGATAGCGTTGAAAATAACTTTTATACTTACATGACCTAGCTCCTTGTGAATAGCTAAGTACTTTCCCCCTCAAATAAATCTTTCTCCAAAGCAAAACTTCCTTGCACTATTCTTAGCTGTAATTTCCAGTGCACATTAAGTGATCATAGACCTTTTCTGTACTTCTTTTAAGGATAACTCAGAGGCAGAAATGTCAATTTAGATGAGGCTTTTGAAGCTAACGTTAAATACAAATAAAGACTTTAACTAATGTTCCATTTTGCAGATGTTTCATTAAGGAAGAGTGTACAGGAAGGTTATACCCTTGTTCATATATCTTGAATCCAAGCTGAACTGTGATTTATAATGGTTTGTGAAACTGAGTATTAAAAAAAAAAATAAAGAAGGCAAGCAACAGGGTCAGGAATGAGGCAAAAATGGGAAATCTGAACTTGAACGTGGTAATTACAGAAATTGCAGATTTTTTTCTTTTTTTTGGGTGGCTATTGGAAAAAAGTATCTATGAATTTCAAAAGAATCACTGTTTCCTTGCTTTTAGGAGACTCTCACATCCCTACACCCCTGCCTCACACCTTCAGAGGCAGCACTTTTGGGAATTATCTGCCACTTCCATGACTGCAAGAGGCAATTCTAATATTTTGCAGAATTAGGAGAGTCAGCAATAGAGACAAACTATGCCAAGGGAAAGGAACAGGGTCAGGAATGAGGCAAAAATGGGAAGTCTGAGCACAAACCAGTAATGTCAGGGTTAGGAAAAAGGAGATTGTTGGCTCCAGCCTGCAGGATGCTGCAGCATGTCCAAGGAAGAAATGGCAGGGCAGAGTTGGGCAAGGGAGAAACTGAAAAATCACATGAGACTAAGAAGATAGCAAAATCCCACATCCACACTGGCAGCCAGGAAATTTGATTATGCACAAAAAACTGGACAAAATCTAAAACACAAATCTGAATGCCTCTCACTGTGAAGAGCTGGATAACCACGAGGTTTAAATATATGACACAGGTTAGAAATGAAGAGTGTGAAGCTCAGCTGCTTAATCTAGAGACCACTGGTAAGAATTTGTTTTAAGTCAGGCAATTATCAGGTGCAAATGGTACTGGAGGGAAGATCTATTACTCTAAATAAGTTTAATCTACCTGTGAATAAAGCAAGTGCAATACCAGGAGTGTCAGGCAAGCACAGAGAGGAAATAATTGATGGGATTGAGTAAGGCGGTGAGTTCTCATCTGGAACACTTCTTGTCATTTATGTTCCAAAAAGGAGTCTGAATGAGCAAAGCAGAAAAAAAGGAGTTAAGAGGGCTGCAAAAAGAGGCTAAAAAAGCTGGGATTGTGCAGTTATAGTGAAAGGAAGGCTGTGAGGGACCATTGTAAGACTGCTCTGCTGAGAGATAACAAATGGACTGGTGCACACTAAGATTTTAGATGAAAGACATTGCTGGCAGAATCACATGTGAATTGACTAGGAATAAATACAATCCCAAAAATACAAAATTCCCGACAGTAACAAGACTGGGGTTCTGAAACAGCCCATCATCAAGTGTTGGGACAAAAATAGCCCTTAATTTTAATGAAATCTTCATGGATTTGGAAGCGGGATTAAAAGACAAGTCTGCTACACTGGGAGTCTGGTGGTGAGAAATGTAAGAGGTTTCTTTTTGGCTTTATTTTTCTCTCATATAGATATTTAAGGGCACATCAGTTGATTCTCAGTGTGAGGCTTTCACTCCCTAAGCTGAGCCACAAACTTCTGTCTCCGTGGTGCACGAGGAACTAGAAAAGTCCAGTGTTAAAAACACAAGTACTGTTTGATTTTTCATAAAATGACAGTGTGATACCACAACCAGAAAAAGAAAAAGACTCAACTTCAGACCTCCCAAGAATGACATTAAAAAGTTAAGCAGCACTTAGTCTTCTTTAAGGTGTCATTTCTGCTCAGCGTAACTCTAAGACGCTTAATGCAGATGGATGGGCTGAGCAGGCTCTGCAAAGACAAGGTTTCCTTCTTTACATCCAATCTAAAAGCTTTTAAAATCTCTCTGTCAGGAACTATTTGACTGCATATCAATTGCATCCCCCTGCTAGTGCAAAACTTCTAATGAGAGAGGATTGTGGGGAAGAAAAGCCACATTATGAACACTGGCAGTGAAATGAAACACTGCAAATCTGCTGGGCTGCAAAGCTGGGGCTGCACATTGAGCTCACTCTGCTGAGGAAAGCTCCCATGCAGTTAAAATTGCAGCTGGGCTGTGTGTGAGTGCTGCCACACTGGTGCTGCCAGCAAGTTCATTTGTGGTGTCTCTGTGTTGGCCTCGAGAAGAGCGAGCCCTGGGACAGCCAAGGTTCCATGGTTTGGAATACAGATCAACTCACAAAATAAAAATTACCTCTCTTCACCTTTGATACAGAGAACATGCAGTACCCATATGTAAGAAACAAGTCAAACATTTTCCTGGTATTCTCCTGATTCTCCTGAATCATCATAAAATTCCTAAAGCATAGGATCGCTATGGATAAAACCACTCTGGTCTAAAAAGGAAAGATCTGGAATAGGACTCACTTCTTTCTTATAATCAAGAAGACATCCAAAGATCATAATTTATCCTGGTGTTCTTGAAAGAAAAAAAAATCAGTTTTATCCACAAATAATATATTTATCAACATACTAAAATGAGAATAATTGAATCAGCTTCCATACGTATCTATAGGAACAATCAAACTGATCCACAGGGTGAGAGCCACCATTTCCCAAATGCTTCTATTCTACAAGTCACTAAAATTAGAATTCTCCTCACATCATCTCCATTTAGCTCATAGCTTTCATAATGGTCCTAATAAATAGCAGTAATACTGGATATTTTCAAAGAACAAACTGGTGGCTTTATTCTCATTTCACAATACAGCCTAAGCAAAAGCAAAAATAAAATAAAATAAATGCCAGACATGCAGGGAAGACTGGGAGCAACTCCATTAAAGTCAATAGTTATACATAAAAATACATAAAATGAGGAAAGAAGAACAAATGTCTTTAGATAATGTATGAGAATCACAGTATGAACCCTCTGCAGATTCATCTACAAAGAGAAGTTAGTCAGGAGGACTGATTTTTAACTTGCCATTTCAAGCTGAAGGGGGAAAGAATAAAAATTTCAGAGCAGCAGCATTGTCTGAAGAACTCTTTTGTGCTTAAACAGTAAGTCCTGAACAATTTTAAAGCTCAAAGTATGGAAATTAGCATCACAATCCATTGCTTCTACTGCTTTCATCTGTGGATGGAGCTTGTTATTTAGCAGGGCCATCAATTTGGCATCTTCAGTGACCAAAGCATTGCTTTAAAAAGCAAGTCTTATTAGCTAAAGCATTTGCATTATTTTCAAAAGCTTTAAAATATAGTATTATTTCATGATTTAACAAACTGTATGCATCTTTGATTTCTATCCCTGAATCAACTCAATTTAGCTGGAGGGAGGGGAAAAATAAGAGCTTTAGAGCTTTCTTTTGTCAAGACTTCGTTACAAGTTTTACTTAAAAGAGAGGATGAAAATTCCCTGGTTTAACCTCAGCCTGCAACAAAGTCCCATGGGACTGCTCAATCACCGCCCTGCCCCACGGGGATGAGGAGGAGGGGCCCAAAAATGGGAAACCCAAGGGCTGGTTGGCCAGGAATTCAACAGACTGGGATGAGAACAGATGAAGAACTGAAATAAATTTATTTTTGTTGTTGTTATTATTATTATTATTGATACTGCTAATAATAATTGATGATGATAATGAAAAGAGAGAGGCACAAACCCCAAGAAACACAAGTGATGCCCAGTGCCCAGCCCCTCCCAGCACACACTCCCAGTTTATAGACTGGGACAATATTCCCCCATTTGGAATATCCCTCTGGCCAGCTCGGGTCAGCTGTCCTGGCCATGCTCCCCCCTGGTTTCTTTTTCTTCTCCAAAGTCTTGTAGCATTGCAATTTTAATTTTTATTTTTGTTTTTCTGGAGAAAAGCCAGTTTAGCAAAGGAACTGTGTGCTGATTGTGTCTCAGCTCCTAACTAACTCCCCTGCATGGAAGCCCAGGATTCCTTTCTCCTCAATCTCCCTCTCCTGCCTGTCCCAGCTCCCACAGGAACATTTTCCACTGGTAAATCCCTGCTGCAGTGGATCAGCTACACCAAATTACCCCATGCAATGTTCCAGAGAGTGCAACCCAATTCCCAGTTCTGCCCTTTGCCTTTGAGTGATGCTGTGCAGGTCACACCACCTTTCTGCCCTCCTCAGATATGAATATTCAATCTTTTAGAAAGCAATTTGAGCGTATAAAGCAAAGGCTACCAAAAAAAGTTAAGGTTTTTGTTTGTTTGTTTGTGGGGATTTTTTTCTTGGTTTGTTTTTTTGTTTGATTGTTTTTTACTTTTCATTACTGACCTCTCAGATTTTCTAATTCATTTGGGGTCCACTCTTCATTCCAAGAGGAATGAGTTTGTTGGTAGAGGAGGAGGAAGTGAAACAGGTTTGGCAGCCTGCTGAGTTCCAGTACTGAGCCTTTAAGGTGTATATTCAATTCCAAGACCCATGAAACTGAAGAATTGGTTACATGGTGAACCCAATCAGTTTAATAAATATATTCCAGCTTTATGGTGCAGCAGATGCTCATCAAAGAGTTGTTTGCTTTTAACTGAGATTTATTTAAATAATACATCCACTGAATCAATAAAATGCCCCCTCTTGCTGCAGCTTTTACTCAGCTCTCACCTAGCAGTTCAAAATATTCAATAGATTTATAATGAACTTCATTGTCCCCAGCTGCTGCTGGGTTTTACATCCTTTCACACCTAATCCTCACCATCTGCACATTCAAGATTAGACATGATCCCTCGAGGACCTTGCTGCGTGCCAGCATCCAGCTCAGTGGCTCAGACAAATTTCTCTCATCGCTCAAAGCACATCCTGTGCCCCCACAGCTCCTGCACAGCATCACAGAGAGGCTCACTGCAGCCACAGAAATATATTCATATTACCTGGCAATTATTCAGCACCTGGGAGGATTATACTTTTAAATTACTCATGAACTGTTAGCACATAGATGCTGCAGGTTTTTAGGTATTTCCAAGATGAGTAACTGTGGTTAGTGTGTGTTTATCACCATATTAACACAGGGCCTGCCTTATTACACTGGTTTGGGAATTCAGAGTAGGAGTTTGACTGCTCTAAACAATCTGTGTACAAAGTGTATACAAGTACCTTCTAAAGGTCAGTTCTAAAATGCTCATTATGGTTTTGGCATTTCGGATTTTTTTTTTTTTTTTTTTTTTTTTGTAATCACTCAAAATCTTCGTCCTGAAGCTATTTAAGCAGAAACACACAATGCAGTTGGACAGTTTCAACTACTTCAGCCAATATGTGCTGGATAATTCACCTTTCACATCACTCAAAGACATTACCACAGCTTGCATCAGCATTGCAGAGTTAACAGCACCGTTCTTGGCTACAAGGCCTTTGAAGTCACTGCTATCTCTGGCAGCAAAATCAAAGGCAATTAGGCTGACATATCAGCTGTTAATTGCATTAAATGCTGCTGCCCTATTTGTTGTTTTGGAGGTTTTTAAATTCTTTTTCTAAGGAAGAGATCCTAACCTCCTCTTTCATGGAAGAATTAAAGCCTGAAGGATGCAGACCAGCATCACCACCCATGTGATCTACAGATATGGAGTTATTTTGGCAGGTGGCAATTCGAGAAACAGAAACCTGGGGTTGCCAAATCTGTGTTTGAGTTTCCTTGAACATGCATAATTCAGCTGAAGAGGACAGGAACTGCTGGTGACACTGCTCCAAACAAGGGGAGTGACATAAACTCAGATGCCCAGCACAGAGCCACTGTAACTGAGTGTGACAGCAGCAGTGCATCCTCCAAGTTCATAGAATGCTCCACATCCCAGATGCTTTGGACTGGGAAAAAGGATTTTACATGAGACCAAATTCATTCCATACCAAGTGGATCTGAGGAATGAAAGCACTCCTGGTTCCTCTGTTTAGATATCCCTTTAATTCTTCTGTCTTTGACATAATTTATTTCTGCATCACTAGAGTCCAAGTTAGAATGCAGCCTGTGTCTTAACAAGCTACTATTTAAATTAGAAATTAAATAATGCTAAAAAAAAGCCTATGCAAAGCAATCACAATGTAAAATAAGCAATATTTTAATTTAATATAACAGCTCTCCTCCTCTCTAAAAATTCTGGCTCTTGAAGAAGTTTCAATCTATGGAACAGAAATACCAATTTTGTCCTAATGTATTTTCCTTGCTACTTTCACAATAATGAATAGTTTTAAACAAGAGAGAAAAAAAATGTAATTTGTGTCCTGGAAAAACACCTCTATTTTTGGAAAAGCAATGAGCATGATTATCTTCCATTGAAGCACAGGAATAATAGGTATTAATGATGGCACTTCTGCTAATTTCATAACCCATTCTCCCAGCTGAATGAAGCAGGGTTTATTCAGTTTATGAGCCTCACTGAATTCAAGCATTTGAACACCACGAGGTGTTCAGCACTATCCAGCACATCCTAACACTGCAAATACTGTATTTTAGCTCAGTGCTAGATAATGGATTAGCTGTACTGGCAGTCCTCAGCAGCAAATACTCTTTAAAACAAAATTAGCCTTTAGAAAGAGTATTTCAAAACAATCAGTGAACCCCAACAGCTTGGGGAAATACAATGCAAAGTTTGCAATAATAAATCCTGTAAGCGCATTTATTGTTTTCAGTGATTTTTCCATGGGTCTCCTATCCCCTAATTTTAGAAAACAATTGTCTCACTCATCAGTTTTTTGAATATAAAGGAGCTGTTCTTAGGAACAAGAAATATGGATGTGACCTCCCCCCGCCATGTATTAGACAGTTATTTTCTCTTAGATGAGATAAAGAAAACTGTAAGAAAGAAATGAGCATTGGCACAGAATTCCTGATTCCTGAAATTTAACAGGAATTGTAACAGATGGAGTTTTACTGTTCTTTGACCCCCCAAAAGTGGGTCAGTTCATGATCTTTCCCAAAGCCAAGGTGCATCTGTTCAGTACCTGCTGCTGCAACAGTCACCTGTGGGCACCTGGAGCTGCAGGGCCCCACTGCCCTCCTAGCTGGGCACAACCTCCTGCCAACCTCAGGGCTGGATCCCTGCCAGCCAAGCTGGAAATGGTTCTTGAAATGGGAATCAGGGCCACTGTTTCACACACACATCGATCTGCTGAATGCCAAGGAACTGTTCCTGAAAGGAGAATAGGTACCTGGGCACAGCAATTCCTTCAGGAGCTTCCCCAGGAGATGGGGAAGGGGAATGGACCTGGCTACAGGAGGTGGAAATCTGCAGCTGATGTGAAGTGAGTGAGACAGAATTTCTGCTGGGATGGCAGCAATGATGGTAATTAAATATTTACCACAATGAGAGGTCACAAGAGAGTGTCCAGGAGCAAAGCTTGTATCTGCTCCTGCCTGCTTGGCCCTGCAGCCCTCACAGAGCTCTGTTAACAACGTGTGTGTGAGAGTTAAAAGGAATTATACACACACACACTTCACCCACACGCCAGTTTTCATATGGTGACATTAACATCCCTTACCAATTAATTAAACCTAACAAGACACCCATAATTAAGACTTCTGAGGTTTATTATTTCTCTTTCACTATTGGGAAACAGACCCAGGGAGATTAAGTGTCTTATCTAAGTAAATGAATCTCTAAATTACAGTGGGAACACAGTCCAGGGGCTCTGATTTCCAACCAATTGACTACTTAAATACAGACTGAAGGCTTTGTGCATGGGCATTAAACAAATTGTCTGAGTTTAGCTGACATTGTATCCTTTTCTGGATGAGAAAAATATTTCTAGAACTAGATATTAACCAAGTTATGAATATTTCCCTTTAAAAAATCACCAATCCAACTGAAGTTTGGATCAAAGATCATCAAAGACTGAACTTTTAATTGTGAGTGTTTGCTTTCAGATGACTTCCAGGAACACACTGTCCATTTATGTTCATCTCTGTGAGATGCAGGAATAGAGCCTTTGCTAAGCCTCTGCTCTAACTATTGAAACGTTTTTGCAGATTGAGAAATACATTAGATAAATTATATTTTCTATCATCAGGCTGTCTGATCAATTAAGACAGGAGCACATACAACTACTGAGGCATCACCTGGTTATTTTTTAACCTTCAGCTATATAGGCCTTGATAAAAACCAGTGAGATTTTAGGGGATGCTTCCTCTTCTGGATTGCAAATAAACACTAATAAAAATAATAAATGACCTTGAGGTGGCCTTCATATTCAGAGGCCATTTCTAACAACTAGAGAATGAAGCATGGGAAAAAATGCTTTAAAAATGTTTTAAGTAATGAAAGTTGCAGGACCTGAAAGAACATTAGTTTAATGCAAAGTGGCAGCTCCTATATTCCTAATGTAAAGAAGCCATATAACAACCTATGGTCAAATCCATTATGAAAAATAATGACCTACTGACCTCAAATCACATTTTATACTCTCTGTTTAATTATAAAATTACCAAATAACTGCAATTTATGACCAAATGCATCCAGCACCTTATAAAACTTCTGTGTGGGTGAGCTCTAGTAGCCCCTGTGATACAGACTGGCACAGGAAATGTCACCTCACCTTTGCACGCCATTCAAACCCGGAAGAGAACCAGACACTTGTCTTTTTAGGCTTGAAATCCCTCATTATTGATCCATGGAACATTAACATGTTTCATGGCTTGTTTGTTCCCTAAAAATAGTAACTACATTGTGTCCAAGTGCCACTTTTTAAGGAAAAAACAAAACACAGGGAAGTGGGACAAGCCTCAGTGCGCAGGTAGGTCAAGACTGCCCAAATCCACTTTGGAAAAGCCAAAATAAGTGATTCCCCCAAAGCTCCACAAACCATTTGCCATCTCTCAGCCAGTCCTGGGGACCTGGGAATCCTAAAGCTGCAATTTGACTGAGCTCTTGTCTTTCTCTCTCCCCCACCTCTCCAGTTTTCCCTGTGCACAAACCTGTCCTGCCCCTTCTGCCAGGCAGGTCATGGCTCAGTATCTCTTTGGTCTCTAGCAGTACTTCTTCCAGAGAAACCAAATATGAAAAAACAAACAATCAATGCCTGTATCAATCATTAAAAAAAAAAAAAAAATTGAATTTATACACTAAGCAGCAAATGTTTTGGGTTTGTTTTTGTTTTGTTGTTGGTGTGTGGGGGTTTTTTGTGGGTTTTTTTGGGGGGGCGTGTTTGGGTTTGGTTTTTTGTTGTTGTTGTTGTTGTTTTTTGGTGGGTTTTTTTGTTGTTTGGTTTTTTTTTTAATGTAACTGGCCTGTTTTTTCCCTGCTGCTAAAGGAGCAGAAATAGGCACTCCACAACCACTCTGCTGCTTCCTTCTTGCCCATTTCCCTTTGGTTGTGACTTCCTGCTCTGCTGGGACTGCTCTCAAACCAGCCTGGCTGGAGATGCAAACACAGAGAAACTCCTGAACAACCCCCACCAGCAGCACCAGGAACAGAATCTTTTAGACAAGTTCCAAGCACAGAAACACCTTGTCAAACACAGCACAGGATGAGCTGGGAATCAACATACAAGACACCTGAACCAAAAAAAGATGAAAGCTTGTTGAACACTGGTTAGTAATTAGAAAGAATTGAAAATAGAAATCACACAGGTGATACCTTTTCCCACTCCTAAAAATGACAGATAAAAAGGAAACATCCAGAAAGCAGCTTTGTATTTCCTCATCTCTCCAATCCTGAGTAGAAAAGGAATGCCTGGAAGTGCTCTGCTCTCTCTCCTGATCTTACAGGCCCTTGGGAAGGCTCCACAACATCTGCAGACATCAAAATCATCCTCCACTCCAGCTACCTGCTCCCCTCCTGCTCTACTTCTGGGCAAAAAGAGACGAGGGGCAAACAGAAAATGAGAATTCACAAACCATAAATCCGTATCTCTTGAAATAATGAAGGGCAAAGTGAACTTAGTGTGATAGTCAAGGGTATATTAACAAACACTGTAACATGACATACAGAACACAGAAATTTGGGGTACTCCTGGTTTTAAGGCTGTTTCCATCTGTGCAGCTCTCAGTGCTGCTTTCTGTTCCATAGGGAGATAATTTTACACTTGACCCTCAAATTATTTCTCATGGATTTTTACAGTCTTATTGTGGAAAAGCAGGACCAAACAGTACCTTTCTTCTCTGCCTGATCATAAGCCCACTTCTGAGCAATATTCTGCGTATTTCATTTTCCCAACCATACTTGAAACAAAAAGCTGCCAGAGCTGAAGATTTACAAACAATGTGTGACATTCTTCTCACCTACTTCTCGCCTCCTCCTTTTAGTCTCCTGCCTCATTTATATTTTTCTGTCTTTAATTGCACCATCTGTATTTCTTTTATATATCTACCCTCCTTTTCTTCTCCCTCTTACTTTCTCTAACAAACTACTTCCACTTTCTCCATCAGCTTTCTCTTCTCATCCAGCAGGCAGGTGCTTGGATGGTGCAGGTGTAAGGACCACACCTCTTGGTCAATTTTATCAAGAACATGGAGAGAATAAAAAAAATGAGAGAAAAAATAACCACACTTAACCAAAAAGTGGAATATAATGTTTTTAAGTTGAATAATGATGCTTACACCAAGATGAAAAGCACAGTGAGTCACAGAACTGCAGATCCTCCCATGCAAGAATTAATGCTGGAAACTAAACCCTTGAACTTCCCAAACAAATTAACCAACAGAAGACCCAAAGAGATACATTTTTGGTTGTGGACCAAAAGAATGTAGGAAAATACAATGGGGAAGAGGATTTAAGTGCTGTCAGCTTTTCAAAACAACCCTTCACTCCATGATCTAGAGCTTTGACACTCTCTGTCTGAAAATTCAACTTCTATTGACATTTCCTTCTTTCTCTCTGGTTCGGTTTAGCCGTGAATCAGCTGTTCTGCAGCTCCTGGATGCAAGCTGCTGTCAACAATTTGACATCCTTGCCACTGTGCACTGAGCACATTCCAGTGCTTGCTCCTGCTGATTGCAAATGGGACACAGGGATCTCTCCGGTGAAACTCTTTATTATGGGATCACAATGCATGGTTACTTTGATGTCTTGGTGGCCAGCAGTGCCTTTCTAGCAATGAACATCTTAGGAATAAGCATGAAAATCTGGGATGGAGAGTTCCTATCTCCTAAAAAATACAGAATTGTCTCCCAGTGGATTTGTAATTCTGCCAAAAAGCTGAGCGGATCTACCAGGTGATTTCAGCATATCTAATTCTTATTTACTTCTCCCCTTCTGTCTGCCTGAGTTGTTAAACAACTTTGTGGGTCTGTGTCCCAATTCCTGTATTTTGTGTTGCTTGAACAAATTCATCTGAAACTTGAAACTTTTCCTCAGTTTCCCAGCTCCACCCGACTGCAGCAACAACCATCAGCTCATTTGCAGGGCACAGCTTTTCATCACCCAGGTGTCACCAACAACCACCCCACTTTGTAAGAGATCAAGAGTGGGGAAGGTGTAGGAAACAAATGTACCTGGAGATTTAAAAAAGCTGGCTGAGAGATAATAAAAGCAGATAAAAAACCCCAAATAAATAAAAAAGTTGAAAGTTGGGGGTTTTTCTGTCTTGTCGAGGCAAAAAAGTGAAGACAACCACGAGATTACTAAAATTATCTGGCTTATGAAGAGGAAATATACATGTGAAATACAGAGTTAACAGTAGCTGACTTTGCCTCTTTTTATTTCCAAATAATTTCACACTTGAAAAATTTAGGTGTGATTTTTTTCTTTTACAATTTCCCCCCCAACCTCTAATTAAAAGTCACACTAAAAAAATACCTTCATTCCCTGATAAATGTATGGAAACTTTAATAGTTACCAGAATAAGTGTGCTAAATATGGGTACAAAATTAAATGCTAAAAGTAGAGCTATTTATCATCCTGCTTTTACTTTCCCATTCACATATCTTATATACATATATCCTTTTATTTTTGGAGTGGGGCTATATTTCAGAATTCTCACTCCCATCCTAACAAACATGGAATTTTTTCTTTTTTCCTGAGGACAGCTCTGTGCTGAAGAGCAGGAATGTTTCACTTTATCATTCCACGATTCAGGAAGCATCACAACATCTGGGACAACAAAATCGTGACCTACACGTCTGTCTAAAATAACAACATCACAGTTTTGAGGGCTGAAGGAATCCAGCTCACCACCCTCATCCCTTTATGCTGTGACTGTTCTTAAGGAACATCATTTCCCTTTCCCAGAGGCAGCTTCCCAAGTGCTGATGGCAGAGCCCTCACTCTGCAGACACCACACGAATGCCACAGCTTCAGTTTTTGACATTAATGGGTTTTCCCTGACATATGATGGAGAAAATGCCTCAT
The DNA here is from genome assembly GCA_013400215.1 of Cisticola juncidis. NCBI lineage: Eukaryota > Metazoa > Chordata > Aves > Passeriformes > Cisticolidae > Cisticola > Cisticola juncidis. The sequence goes on from VXBR01001052.1 coordinate 205,542, forward strand.
TTCTCCCCATCATCTCCCAAAGAGATGCTAAGTGTCTTTAGCCAGCTGTGACGACGCCACCATGTGTGACAACATTCTCACAGCTTTGAAAGGAGCAGGAAAAATTTCCATAGTCTGGAGAAAGCAACAGCTTCTTGTGTGCAAGGAAAAGAACCTGCCAGCTAATAAGAAAAAGGTTGTTATTTATTTTCACATGTAGGAAACAGAGACTCTGACACGACTGCAGCAATGTCATGAGGGATCAGAACACAGGGCAAGCAGTGAAGTTCAACCCTGGCTGCTTCAAATTCAAGTCAGGATCATCATCAGCTGTTGGTGCTGCTTATCCACAGGGCAAGCCACCCCTAAGAAGACATTAGGACATACTGGGAGTGTTAACCCATCCATCCATTCCTGGCATTCCAGGAGATCCCAGGCACAGTTTCTGCTGCCAGGAGGCATCAAAAAGCCGATACCAACATGAAACCACAATTAATGATTACATGATTATTCATTACAATTAGTGATTACAGGACACAACCCTGCCTTGGCACACACACTCCAGCTCCATCCACGATGTTCCCTTTCCCCTTCCCAAGCCATAGCCTTGGAATTCAGGAGAAACACCTTCAAATTCCAGATTTTGGAATGAGAGATTTACCTGTCACATAAGGATATGGTGGCTATCCCAATTCAAAAATACAGATATTATTGGGCAACCTGCTCTAGTGCAAGGTGTCCCTGCCCACACCAGAGGCTGCACTGAGAAGATCTCTGAGGTCCCTTCCAAGCCAAAGCCTTCATTATATCATTTATCTGTTATCTCACAGCTAGAAACAAGTGCACTCCAGTGCATAAGTGCTGGAACTCCAGCTCATTCTCACTTTGCTTGTTGCAGTTTTATTTAGTTAAGAAATCTGCATGAAACTTTCAGTTGGCACACGATACATATGTGCAGACACTTCAGGATTTTTTTACCCCATTCCCGCTGTTGTTGAGTGAAATGATGGCATCCATCACCAAAGCAGAACAGAGTAGACTGTTACAACTCTACTACTAAGAGGCAGAATGTGAATAAATGATCCTGAAGGGAGAGGTTTTTTAATTGCTGCTTGTTTTGTGACACGGGCTTCAGGCTGCACCACAAACCCAGGGCAGATCCCTACCAGTTACTCATTAAGCCAATTTTCTCACGCACAATAAGATATTAAGGTCATAATGAATATCCTATAAAAGCAATTGAAGAAAATAGGAGAATACATACTACAATCAAGCCCTTTACTGTAGTACATTAAACTTGTTTTCAACTCCATAGAGTATCCACAATTTTATGTCTTTCTTCCACAATGAACTTTATCAGCAAGCTAAAGGATTTATCCTGATTTCACTCTCTATCTCCACACTAGGAAGACAGAAAAACCAGAGGATGTGCTGCAGCACATTATCTTCTTACAAACAAATCTCTAGCAACTGCAGGAAGAATATAGATTCTCACAGAACTCAGTTAACCTCTTGGGTAAAAGTGTATTTCTAAGTATAACTCCATGAATTTGTAGACAACAAACAAGCAGTATAATTTAGTTCCGGCTTTGAAATACACAAAAATATTTTACTGGGCCGACATAGCTCACAGCACTAACTCTCCAAAGTACTCAGCAATTCAGAAAGGGAAATTTGAGAGAATGCTGGAATTAATTTACCCTACCACCAGAGATGGGCTCCAGCTCTATATAAGGGATATGAAGTTCAGTTTCTTTCAATCCACACACATAATTACGTTCCATTTTTTCTAAGCAGACACTGCAGAAAGGGTTTTTGTTGGTGGGTGTTTTTGTCCTTTTCTCAATTGTCCTGGCTCACAGGAAAACAGAGGTATTAGAGGTATTATGGGAGACAGTTCCAAGATTTTTTTTTTACCCCAAATAAATATATATCCTTCTATATACAGAAGGATACAAAGAAGCCAAGCTAAAATCTTCAGGTTTCAGGTACTATCTTAGAAACACAGATTTTTGTCTCAGACAGCTTTAACTTCCAGTGGCATTCACAGAATCACAGAATCAACTCCTGAATCATTGCAATGCAGGAGCAAAGACCTAACATTTGTTGGATACTGCCTGGATGAATTCTCATCTCTTCAGTGGCTTTTCCTGTGCTCCATTTCTGATGGCAGCAATATTTTAATCTGTGCTAACAGGTGACTGTCCAGTAATGCTAGAGCATCCAGGCAGGGACAAAGTGATGGCTGCTCCAGGTCTGCTCCTCAAAGGCAAAACCCTAAATCCAGCTATAGCAATGCAGCATCCTCCTGCATGGGATCTACCCTGCTTTTACAGACAGCTCATTTCAAAATACCCCCTCCCTTTCTCTACTGTTTTAATTCAAGTGGGTTTTGTTTCTTTAATAATTTTCAAAATTTAGCTAGGAAAATCAGGGATGGGTTAGCCAGTCAATGTTAAAGACAGCTGAATAGAGGCTTTTGGTGTAATTTTCACCGACTCCATCAAATCATGCATTTTTGTCATTTATTTAGTTCAAACTCAACATCTGATGCATGGTTGCCTTTGATTCAGAGTGACAAGAATAAAGTTTACTGTTAAAGATTAATCATGTTCTTCTGTTCCCACTCTCCTTCTGCTCTTAGATTTAGGAGGATGCACTCAACTGTAGTTTGATTTTCACATTATGAAAAAAACTGGTTTAGATTCCATGCATTTGTAATTTATTCTTCCACATTTCTTACTCAATAGTAATGTAAGTAATGCATGAACTAAACACACACTTCATTCATTCCTTTTGAACTTGACTAATAAATGGTGACTTCTCTCAAAAAGTCCTTCTGTTTATCCATGATTATAAAATGTGTAGTTTGTCTGTTTCTTCTTTGTGCTTCTCACCTCTGAAATATCCTTATGGTCATTACCTCTCATTTATTACCTCCTAATGTATTTTAACTGGAAAAACTCCAATTCCTGTTTTTGGTAGAGCCAGCACTGCTACTTCCCCTCTCCCAGCTGTTCTAGGCCCAGCTCCCACTGACAGCACTTTAAGAAAATGCACGTGCTGCACACCCCACCCATCGCTCACCACTGACACCAAAAAATGATATTTTCCTCTTTTTCCCTGGAAATGTTCAAGGCTACGCTGGACAAGGCTTGGGGCAACCCGGTTTAGTGGAAGGTGCCCAGGGGGTGGAACTGGGTGACCTTTAAAAGTCCTTTCCAGCCCAAACCATTCCACAATTCTTGATTTTCTCTTTTACTTTTGATGTTAATCTTCGTTTTGTACAAAACCTGCTGTGTCAGGAGCAGATCTGTCATTCCAAAAACTTACCATGTATTTATCAAATCACTCTCATTAATAACAAGAAAAGGAATAAACCCATTTTTTTTGTCTTTAATAATCTCATTCATTTCTTATCTGAAGCTTAACAAAGCCATATTTTCACGGTAAGTAGCAATCCTTCCCACATGATTGTCATCAATGTCTACAGAACTGTAGCTTTTATTTTAAATGGTATTTAAAAGAGGTTCTGTCATCTCTAGTTGCAAAGATAACTGCTGAAACACGAAAGCAGGAATATCAGTGCTGAAGCTGCCTCAGCCTGACAGATGCAGTGCCTCTGCTCGGAACAAGATGGTGAACAGCCATGGTGAAATTAAAAGAAAGAAAAACAAAACTAAAAATTATTAAAAAGAAAACACATAAGCAACTTTTCTCACTTTCAGACTCCTTCCCACTGGTGTTGCTCCTGAAAAACTTGTGAGAAAACTCCTTTCTTTCCTGCTTGTCAAATATGGCAGGATTTGATGATAGAAAGAGACAATTAGGAAGAACAGGAATTGAAAAATATTCCTCTTTCAAAGGCAAGCACAGGGTCTTGCACAAAGGAGAGGAGAGATAAAGATGGGAACAGAAGGAAGGAAACTGAAGGAGGATGATCACCCAGCTTCTCTTCTGTGTTCACTCTGCTCTGGCAAAGTTTATTTTCCCTTTCTGGACTCCCACCAAGAAAAACCCATTTCCTCACACATGGTTTTTCAGCTGCAGGGACCTGGCAGGGCCCCTGACCCAAAGGATTTGTGCCAACTCTAACACACAGCACTGCAATCCCTCTGCCTGCGAGGGATGCCATGGCTGGGACACCAAATGGTGAATTTCTGTGATAACACAAATCTGCCCCACTCCAAGAGCTGGAACTCGTCTGAATTTGAGACTGAAATCCAATTCTAAAGCCATTTGTTTAAAAAAGAAAAAAGCCACATTCTCTTTCAACACAGAGGCAATCAAATATCTGGGCTGAATTGCTGCTGATGGGTTTTGCCCAATTACTACTGGGAGGGCAAAAATATTGGTGAATTCAGAGAGCTGAATCAGTGCAACACAAAAATGTTGTGCATCAGCAAAATCCTGACAGTCAAGGGGTTAATGGCAATGCTAGAATGAAACATATAACACTGATCACTCGTTTTTGTCAATTATTTGCAAATGTATAGATAAAGTAAATGGATGTGGCATATCCCTTTCAATAAACTAAATACTGAAAGCCACACCACCAGGAATTAGACAAATTGGCTGTATATTAAATGAAGTAAACAGAAAAGTTTAAAGTACAACACATCTTTAAAGAGTGAAGAAACTTCACTGACTAAAGGAATGGGCAATGCTGGGATCTGAACTGAGGAAGATCTCAGGTCTACAATTAGATCAACCTTTACTGCAGCTCCACAGAGCTAACTTATTGCCCTGGGATGGACTAAACCTGGAAATGGCCAGAGCATTCTGAGCTGAAGGATGATATTTTTATGGACTGCTGGTTGCTTTTAATTCCTTTATAGCACATTAAAATACAGTCACTCTTTTAGCCATTTTAACCTTGTTTGGCACAAATGGTTGCACTTGAAATTCATTGACTTAAATGGTCCGTGGAAGGTATCATTAAGAATCGCTGTAGTGGATTTTCTTTTTTTTTTTTTTTTTTTAACTTGCAATGCATTTAATTATTAATGTCTATCATTTATGGCCCATTGTTTTTCAGATTTTCCACATCTTTCACCTTACCTGTTCAAAGAGAACAAAGAATTCCAGATGCAAAGACACTCACAGTTATCACTGGACCCTGCAATACTCCTGAGTGTCTATGCTAGGAGTTTTGGTGATTATATCCAAATATCCAAGGGGAGGCTCAATAACAACCTGAGGACAGTAATGTCATTTACAAAAGACAATCTGGAGATACCACAGGCTCACACACCCCTGAGGATATTTGTCATGCATATTTATATGCCTTATTTTTTTATTTGTTCTTTATGATGACCTCTGAAAATAATTGTATTTTTGTTTCTTTGATCTACAGCATAACTTGAGGAATACAGGTGAGCTCATTCATTTTCAGTAACAAGAGAGCCCATAACCTTCACAGATTATTAATTTTCCTAACTTTTCCTTGAACAACCCCAGTGTTGTTAAGACATAAACCTGTAATCTGCAAACACTGATCTCCTTTCTTTAAATCCAACATCAGAGTGACAAGCAGGTCTTGTCTTTGACATAAAAAAGGAAAAAAAATCCCATAAAACTACTCTCATTCATCTAGCCAGTACTTGCCTTTACTTCTATATTTATTTTTACGTATTTTATATACTTAAAACAATTACTTTCTTTGTAACATTGCTGAAATAGTCAAGGACAATTTACTTTCTTTTTCTGTACAAAAATAGAATTGTAAGAAGAAAAACCACTAAAGCAAGAGTTATTTATTTATCTTTCTTGGAATCATGACCTATTAGCTATTCCTTTCAGTCATTACCTATGATTTTACTGTTGTGTAAGTCAAACTGGACCAGGTCTTCCAACAAACCTCTTTCCTCTGGTTGCCATTTCCCAGTTGTACACCAAAAAGTAAATTCCTGTTTCTTGTCTTGGAGTAATTTATCCCAATCCCATAAGAGCAGCCCCAACAAGAGTGCTGAGCTCCCCAAGGGAATAGCTGGAGCCTGGAAGTGGATCTGGAGAGAGGGAAACAGCTCTAAGAGGAAGCAACTTAGATGAGGGAACAGCCCAGCTGAAAATGTATGTTTGGAGCTCTCAAGGTGACTGAGAGCCAGGGAATTTCAGGTTAAAGGGCTGCTGCAGAGGTGCTCATAATTCTTTCATGCTTAAGTCAGTGCTAGATAAATCAGTATTAAAAAAAAGAAAAAAAAACTTCTGGAAAAAATATAACCCAGCAAACCAAACCCCACAAGATTATTTTGGAGGAAGAGACGGGAAGAGTAGGGCTAGAAGCCTAAAATTCTGCATTCTTATGAAATAAAAGTATTTATCTTAAGATATATATTATAGATGTCCAGTAGGAAAACAAAAGGGTTTATTCCATGCATGAAGACCAACAAGAAAATAATGTAATTTGTCTAAGCCTTGTGTTTTCTGTATGAGTGCTGATTTATGCAGATTACACCACCTGAGAGATTGAGTTAACATCACAGATACACTGACCAAGTCCCATCTCACCAATTTTCTTTCCTAATCTTTCAGGAAAATCATCTGACAAGAGGTCATGAAGCCCAGAGCTCCTGGTACCTAAGAATATATTCTTCTCTCTCCTGGCCATGCTAAACCAATCCTAGTGACCATAAAATATTGATTTAGCACTTTCCAGGAAGGCATTAAATGGCACAACTCAGCTTTAATACCAAAAAGCAGAAATACAACATAAACCAGAGGGTTCATTGTTGGACACTCCTTATAGCCTTAGACACTATCTCTGGACATAAAAGGGGATCAGAAACACTGGAAACTCTCCTTTAAACTTTTTAAGTTACTTATAAGTTGTTTGTGATGCTGCTTAATAACCCAAAGAAATAAAAGAATTTATTGACTTGCAAAAGAAAAAAATGTGACTGTTAAAAAGTAACAAAGGAGTAAAGACATTTGCAAACACTTTTAACAACACATCTCTGTCTTTCTGTCATTCTGTACATTTCTGTCTTTCAATAAAGATGTATTTTCTAGGGGAAAAGAAAGCTGATGTAACAGTACACAGAAATTAAATTTCAGGAAAAACAAACTGAATCTGCTTCAGCTTCTCAAATGTAGCATTAAGTCAGCATTGGGTGTATGTCTCCATTTTGAAGAACACATGGATGGAACCACCCTAGAAACTAAGTAAGGAAAACATTTTGTTATGTATCCCGACAGAAATTTGGATTTAGTTACCAAAAACTTAACAGAGAGTTGCAGTGTCCAGATCAGAACCATGCCCATCATGTACAAGAAATATAGAAATTAAACCTGTCCCCTGACTTTTGAACAAATGCATTTTCATTTTTAGTCTCCTCTTCCTTACAAGCCGTGATTTAGCTGAGGCCGGGGAAGCATTCTAGGGAAAAATCACTTCACACTTATTCCACGGATAAATTTTCCTCCTAGACACCTCCTGTTGCCTGTGCTGTTTTATGTTTTCAGAAAGTCGTGGGAATCTTATTAGAAGTTGTTTTCCAAGGAATCTGTGCAATTCATTGGGCAGATTGAACTGCAGATAAAAAGAAAGTCTGGTTCACCAGGTTTCTTCCAGAGCTGGGAATACAGAAGCAGCAGCTTCCATGGGTGTGCATACATATATATATATATATATATATATATATATATATGTATATATGTGTATATATATTTAGGCCTGATAATTCGGTACGAGCAGAACAGAATGTATTTTCTATATAGGAAGCAAAAAAAATCGAAACAAAAGTATGAAATAGCCAAGAATAGTCCTAAAATTTCTGCACAGCAACAGAGAAATCAAAGCTTTCAAAGTCAAATAAGAACAACAGGGTACTTTTCTTCTTATGCATTCAATGCCTTGTCCAGAGGTACAGTAACAATTAATACTGCAACAATCACGAGGTTTGCTAAAACCATTCATTACAATTTTGTAAAAAAATAAAGCTCTAGGTCCTTCGTGTCCTCAATGAAACTCTATTTTTTATTGTTGGGATTTCTTCAATAAGTCATCCACACTGAATATTCAACTCAGAATGACAGTGAGCAATCCAGACCACTGACAGAGCCTCTCCTTCCAGTTTTTAATTTCCAAAATTTCATTCATTTGGGTCATTATTGCTCTGTTACCTCCATTTAACTTTTCTGCCTACATCTGGTAATTAAACATAATGACTACAATATGTTTATTTAGATTATTATATATAACAAACACATTTACACACACACACACACACACACATATATATACACACACAGTTCTTATTCATTACTTTACCAAAATGAAATCTTATGTCACAGACTAATCCATGACAAAATATTCCCAGAGGGTTTAAAACGTCCCTGCACAATACTCATTATAAATGGAAAATTAATGAGGAAAGTTGCTTAAATATTGCCTCCAGTTTCCCAGAGATTGGAAATTAACATTTTGAAAGTGGATGTAAACTCATTTTGATATGTTATGGTCTGCAGCAATAAATAAGTCATATTGTTTCTCAAAATTGCTATTAAATTAATCCACTGGAGTATTCTGAATTTTGCTACAGCACCTGCTTAATACTGTAAACACTTTTTCCAACTACATCACTCATAAAATTCTGTTATTCAAGTTACAGAATGGTTACAGATATTGCTCACAAGTGTGTGCACAGAGAGCATGAAAACGCCAATTTAGACAGGCCCTGTAGGAACTGTGACACAAATACACCTGGACAAATGATAATCTAAATAACTAAATAAATAACTAAATGACAGAGTAAATGCAGGGTCCAATCTTCAAAGAAAGAAAAATATTAAACTGGAAAAGGAAGAAAGTGAGGATTTTCCTTTTTTGATCCTAGGTCTTCAAGTAGTACAGATCTTTAAGAAGTGCTACAAACTGCAGTAGAATAAAATTAGTAAACTATTTCAATTCTAAAACAAGAGACTAATGGGCACAACGGTTTCTTATTCAATTACTGGGCAGTTAGTAACTCTAATCATACAATATTCCCACTTTGGGAAAAATAATCCAGCGTGGTAAGAAATTAAACCCAAATGAAGGACACAAATAACTCAGACTCACTGAGAACAACCAAGTTTCTTTCTCTTTTTTTCCTTCTGCTTTTCAGGTGCCATTGGCAGCAGGGATTTCCTGTGTGCTGGATTTTCCCAGTTCTAGGAGAAGTCCAGTTCTAGCTCAGTCTTTTGCATTTCCAAAGGGACAAGAGACAAAACAGCTGCTGTGTCACTTGTCCTGAAAAACATCTCTATTCCATACCTATTTCAAGCAAGTTTATTTTCTCATTATACTTGAAATATATAAAATCTGAGCTAGGCAGGCTATGAGATCACCAACTAATCGCTTTTCCTGCTGGACAAACAAACATGAAAACATCTCCATTTTTCTCAATTTCTCCCCTAAATTTTTTTCTCGCTGCTGAAATGTGTTTCTGGTGGGGGGACCACATCCTTTGGTCAAAATATGAGATTATTTTCACTTCCAGGAACATTAGTTGTGGATAGATAAATACTGTATTTTTTGTTTCAGTCTTCCAAAACACTGACCTATTGATCTAGTATGAGTTAACAATGAGAAATAGCAAATTTCCTGTTTCCTTCTCAAAATTTACAGTTCAAATTATGTAATATATGGAACATCTCAAATTATCAGGAAAAAAAGAATTTGGGAAATGTGATTTGCCTTCTTCCATTGATAATATCAGGAGTTCTTTAAAGCAAAGCATTACAGAACATTTCCCTTCTCTTGATTCAACTCTTAATCCAAAGTTGACTATTGGGTTTTGTACATTTTAATCCAGCCAGGGTGTTATAATCAAGCCCATTTTGTGTGTGTGAGTGTGGGAGGGGGTGCAAGGAGTGTACTTGGGGCTGACTTCATTCAAAGGAAGGCTGAGAAGTTTTCTGGTGAAAGGCTCTGTTGATAAATGGTGGTTAGGAGAGGAAAACTGGTTATTCAATGAACAAAGTAGTGTGTAATTTATTTTACTTCATTAGATGCTGAATTCTTCAAACACTGCTAGGAATTAGAATGCTTTGAAACTAATTATTGTAAGTACATTTAATCATAGCTTTGAAGTTACTTTCAACATAGTATGTTCTTTTGATTAAATTATATCTTTCTGCCATTCTACTACAAGTACCCAGTTCAAGGGCAGAAGGAGAGGAAAAAAACCAAACAAACCTTTCAAAAGTCATCAATAAAAACAACAATAAATTTGCTCTGTTTTTTTCTGAAATATTTCCACAACCTCCTATTGCTACAAGTGTACCAGCTCCTGCAGAAACTTGAGTACAATTCTGAATGCATAAAAATTATCACAAAATTAAACAATTATGTTATTATATATGGTACAAATAATTTCAAGCAGAGAAGCAGAGTAGCAGGGAGCACAAAGATGTACTAAAAATGCACTTGCAAGGTGCATGGATTTTTTTCTTTGAGCAAAGATTAAAGGAGCTCAATAGACTCTCTCTCTCACCCTTGCTTTTTGTACATATAGTACTGGTAATTCAAGCTGTCTGTTACATGGTATTTCTCTTTATCATGATAAATGATGGCTGAAAGGAGCAATTTTGGTTCAAGCCTGCCTCCTGCTTGAAAGAAAATTTTGGTTCAGTGATTTAAGCAAGGCAAAGCACCATGAATCTCCTCCCAATCCCCAAGCCTGACTTGGACACGAGCAACTGGAAATTGGATCAGCCCAACGAAAGATCACAAAAGCAGCTTCAGGGAGCTCTGCTGATCTCAGTGATCCCCAGCCACCTTCCCTAATTTCAAATGTGCATCTTGTACCTCAGTGATTTCACTGGATTTCACTTGGTTCTGTCAAGCTCTAAGTGAAGAGAAAGAATGTTTTATACTCTTCTGTGTATCTTTTCTCTTTTCTTTTGCAGTGTAAAGCACCCATACAGTAATGCAGGACTATGCATTACTTTAAATAAATCCCATCCCTGGAAGTGTCCAAGGCCTGGCTGAGGGATCTTGGAGCAGCCTGGGATTGTGGAAGGTGTCCCTGCCCATGGCAGGGGGTGGAACTCCATGATGTTTAAGGTCCCTTTCATGTTCTGTCACAGACAACTAACACACTAAGGAGAAAAAAGCACTTTTCTTCTACTCTTTCTTAGGATTATTAACTGTCTGCCCAGCTTGTAACAATAAATGGTAAATTATCTTATAGTCTAATGTTTAACTTTTTTTTTTGTATTCCTTTCCTACAACATGGGCTTTTTATTGCCTTTGGCTGAAGGGTTGGGAAGGTTAACTGGGTAAGATTTATATTGTAACTCTGCAGAGAAGTGTTACAGCCTTAAATAGCCAAAAAAAGTCTCACAGAAACAGAGAAACAAAAGTAGATCTCAGTGGGCTGATTTGTCTTAGTTTTGTAATAGGAAATAGTAAAAAAGCTGTTTATGTGGATCTCCAGAACTAAAACCAAAAGGAAGTGGGAAAAGGCAAAGAGTCGCCTGGAGTCAGGAGTTAGTGAGGGCAGTTAGAAATTTCTAGAGAAAAAGTAGGTTAAGGAGATAAAATAAGCAGCAATACTTTAGCTGATCAAATAGAGATGTGGCAGTATACAAATAATGAGATATCAAAGGGAAATAAAAGAACATGTACTGAATATTATCATCATCACCAGAGAACAAAAGAATGAGAGAACAGCTCTTTCTTCTTCTACTCTAAAGCACAATATTCAACAAATAATTGCAGCCTATCCTCAAAATGTCACACAAGTAAAAGAAAAACAAAACAACACCTTAATGGCACAAAGCAGTGGTTCTGCTTGTTCTTTTTACTTTCTATCTTAATGACATATTCCATCAGTTCTGAATTTGTCAGAAACAGTGATTAGAGGAGGAAAAAAAACTCTCTTTTGTTATCAGCTACCTAAAGCTTCAAAGCAGCAGGGACACTGAGTGAAACATAACTCTATCAAAGTGAGTACTTATAATTCTTAAGTTTGATATTTATAAATTTACAAGCCTTTCCTAGTCATGCTTCTCAGAAGTATCACAAAAAAGCACATCACAGAAACTGTAAATATTTGGAGGCACCTTGTTTTATTTTGCCTTAATCTCAGGGCTTCAATGCACACACCTATCAGGAGCTGAGGGAAAACCAAAAGCCCCAAATATTTTCCCTGCCTGCCTCAACAGAGAAAGACTCATTAAATGTTATTAGGTATCACTCACTCACTCAACATTCATGAATTCCAAGCATTTCAAATCTACTTTTTATACAGGGAATTTTCTTTAGAAGTATCCCAAATCCCTGCTTATCCTGGCTGTTCCTGTTAACATCATGTCCAGCCTATCTTTGAACATCCAAATCACCAGGATCTGAAATCATGGCTTGATCTGTTTTGCACAGGATGTTGATAAACCATTCCGAGCTTCCCAATCAATCAATCAATCAATTTCCATTGTGTAACTGAGCTGCTGGATAATTTCTAATTAAACTGAAAGACTCCTTAATATATGAGGACCCTGGAACTGCAGAATGGTTTGTACTGAGTTGCTGGGGCAAACAGGAAATATCTCTGCTGCAAGTACCAAAATCAAATTGCCAAGTAAAAAGTAATTTGAAGCCTGTTTCTTGTGGGCTGTATAATCAGGAATATTATTTTAATAAAATTCTAATTCTTAAGCCTCATACTTGTAAGTTCTAAATCAGCAATTTATGGCTTTTATTGTGTCCATGCTCTGTTTTTACAGTAGCAATATTGATATTAAATATGCCACACTACACAAATCTGCATTATGTGGGTTTCTGATTTCATTTTTAGTTAACTACATCTTCTTTACATTTTACAATGTCAACTCCTCAAATGGACCAGCTTTAGATTGTTAAATGTAGCGGATTGTGTATTTCTAAATCATAGTCAGCTTCAATACAAAACAGAATTTAGGAATTTTATGGTTATACCTGGACATTTTTCTTAAAGGCTCTATAAATATATTCTCTTCAATTTGCTTTGTTTCCCTCAGATTACTGTGCAGGAAAACAGAATGAGCTTTCTGGACTGATTTACAGGAGTTTTGCTCTCTTAGAGCTTGTGATGCTGTCACTGAAACATTTCTGCACGAGGTAACAAAAAATGCAGATAGAGCTGTAATTATGCAAATGTGTAAACTCAGTGACAATGAACCACCAGGGTCCAAAATAATTCCAGAGACAAAGAGGAAGGGAACAGTAGGAAGCTGGACTCCTTTTGGGTTGTAATCTACAGCCAAATAAATGACAATTTATAAACAACACAATGAAGGGTTTAATAGCTGGGGTAATTGTCAATGTATATATATCAATGCATGTAAAAACTGCAAAAAGAACCCAAACCCCAGGGATCTTTTAAAGGCATATACAGACATATATGTGTATACATATAGTGTTTCTTATAATAGTAAATAAT
>VXBR01001052.1:218946-312183 GCA_013400215.1 Cisticola juncidis
AAATAATAATAATAATAATAATAATAATAATAATAATAATAATAATAATAATAATGGTTCCACATATTCAAAATTTTCTAAATTATTCTGATCTGAATCTTTTCACAATTCCTTATTGGTTACAAGGCTTCCTGCAATATTTTGCAGATTCTAAGTCACCATATTTCATATATCCATTAGCACTGTTGTAGCTAGAGGTTTAATTTCTCACCATAATTACAACTGGACTACAAATCTGCATAATCTTACAGAGAATTGTCAATACATAACTAATAAAACAGGAGAGACTTCCACTGGAAAAAAAAAAGTGAGAAAAAAGAAGCGCATGCAAAGTATTTAAATTTTTATTATAGGAGGAATTAATTTTTAATTTAAAAATATTTCTACTTAATTTATGACATACTTTGATATTCAATATGCTCTACAAAATGGCATCATGTAGAGCTTCCAAAGTGAAAGTCACCATGCTAGGAAGTTTGTCAGTTCAGTCTTTTACTCACGTTGGAAAGAAAACCATCTTTAAAATATTAAATAGAGCTGTGGGTTTTAGTCCCTCGGTAACTTCATGACTGTGACCTTCATAAAAGACTTGGCAATCTCACAGTCATAGAACTCATCCAGGATATTAAGGAGAGCCATTGAAGGTCAGCACTGAATTGCTCTGATTAAATTCAAAATATAAAATCAGATTTTCACTGTGCATTTTCTTGCCCTTTCACAATTTAAATTCTTATTGGTAATTAAAGAATACAAAAAAATGCCTTAAAACAGAGATTATCCTGCAGGGACCACTGCAGGTGGTTTACAATGTGGCTTATTTTATAACAATGATGTTCTGAATAGGAATGTAATGACAGGAGAAAAGATAAAAAGAACAATCATCCAAACATGATGAAACTATTCATCCTGCTCCTAATTTATCACCTGGGAGATGTCAAACTGACCATGACCAGGCACCTACAGTAAATTGTTTAAGGGATAATTTGGTATGGGATGGAAAAATACAGAGATTTGGGAGGAATCAGAAGAAACACAATTATTTGGAACTCCTAGTGCCATTAGGGCTGTACCAAATCTTACCTCACTCCAGCAATATCAGAGGATGGGATCCAGGGACAGCCACAGCTTCTCTGTGCCAGGGTGTCACCAGCCTCACAGAGAAGGGTTTCTTCCCTATATCTAATTAAATCTACCCTCTTCCAGTTAATGAACCAGCAGCCCAGTGCTTAAGCAGATTAAAAAATCTAAACCTTGCAAAACATAAATAATAGTTACTCATGTTACTAACATTTTGAATTATTATGGTCAAATTTATAGTACAATTGTGCAACAAGTACCATCATTTATGAAGAGTAATGAGATGTTTCCATTCTAATATCTAATTGTCACTCTGGAGGTATCTGCAGTCTAGGGTGAGACCACAACGCCGACTCAGACAACAAGAAAAATCTAATTTGTCAACTACACTCATTTAAAAAAAAATCAAAGTGAGAAAGATCAACATCTCCTGGGCAAGAGCTGATGGTTTATGATAGTTCCTATCATGGGTTTTGCAGTATTTAAAAAAAGAAAGAAATATCAGAAAGAAGCCAATTGCTACTGTTCATTCTCCTTATCATTATTCATATTGATCGATGCTTTTTCAACTCTGACATGCAGGGAAGAAACCACAGCCTTCACTGCAGAGAACCAGCACTCTGCAGATTTACAGGAGCCTCCTATTTCTACAGAAAACATGGAAATACTTCCCCCAGCAAACATTCCAGCACTGTCACAATGCCCTCACTTCACCGGATGGGCAGTTTGGGGTACAGGAGAGGACAGGAATTCCACCAAGCACAAACCATGTTGTTGGTGGGATGGGCTGCTCAGCCATGCCCCAGACACACACAGAGCCCTCCTGTTCTAGAACATTCAGTGCTCTTCAGAGCAGATTTTGCCACTATTCCTAGGAATAATTCCTGGTGTTTCTGTAGGGGAGAGAATCACAGGGAACTCCTGGCCCGCTGTTGTCAGAAATTTTCATGTATAAAGAATGTATTGATCTGCACTTTCAGTCTGATAGCTGATACCTAATACCTACCTGTGACTGCTTAGCTACATCTTCTAATAATGACCAGAGATTTAAGGTAACTTACTCCTCATTTTTAGGATTAATGTAAAACTAAAAATGTCACTATGTCATTTATTAGACTCTGCAGTTTAGACCCAAAATTCATCTCATCTGGGGATGGCTCTTTTGCTTCCAAGAGCTCTATCCACAGCAGCAACCAACCTGCACACACACCAAAAGCCATTTGTGCATCCTAAAAATGACTCCCATGATCCCAAAACACTTTGTCACACAGAGCTAACTTAAAGAATGCTTCTGCAGAAGCTTTTGTGGCATCCCCTGCAAAGTCTAATCATTCAAAATACACCCAACTTTGATGTCATTAACACTCAGTATATTTGGGTGAGTCTGTAAGTCTGTCCCAGAGCTCTCCCTGCCTCCCATTGCCTCCTAACTCCCCTCATGGGCTACACACACAGAATTCCCAGTTTTCCCAAGGTTTCCACCTTGGCCAAGGAGAGACTCAAACCCAAGTGGACTGCAGATCACGTCTCCCAAAAAGTGACATTCAGTGGTGCCCGGTGCTCCAAGAAGAGTCATTTGTGGAAGGAAAATGAAGTCCTGTGATATTGTCAGAGGGGATAGAGACTGCAGCTGTCTAGGGCACAACAACTTCATTTCTTGGCAACTGCAAACCACCCTGGGAATGCTCCATAATGAGCTCAAGCAAGAGACAGGACAGCAAAGTAGTACTAAAAATAATATTTTCAGAGCCCTGACATCCTTTGACAATTTAGGAACTACCCAGTTTCATTTCTGAGCCTGTTAAAGTACTCTGAAACTTACTCTTTACCAAGAGAACTCCATGATTATTATGATATGTCTTGAGCTGCTTCACATCTCACCACCCAAGCTGATCAACCATTTAAAGACACAAGTGATAAGATTTAAAATCAAACATTCAAATACCTTGTGTCTTATCTACTAGAATAACAAAACTTGATTTGTTTGTTCAAAGCTGTTTTTCTTTTTCAAAGCACAGCCTGAAAGCACAAAATAACTTCAGGTCACTCTTCAGGCTTTCATCCCACGTTGTGTGCTGCTCTCAGAAAAAAATTATAATGCTTTAAAAAGGAGTTCAAGGAAGAGCCTAGAATTGTGTCTAACACAAACCCTGCTCCAGACCAAACAGTCAATGACAGAGTTTTCTTCAGATTTCAGCTCTACCTCATTAATAGGAAAATTTCAACTAATTGGAAAGTCAAACTTCCCACATTCCTCACTTTACCTATTGCCTTTCTAAGTAATTTCTACACTTGCACTACATTTTTATTTGCATTACTTAAAATGGCAAAATGATGTCTGTGATTGGACAAGTGTCTTCCCTAATATACCATATGGTGAGATATCTCAAGTTTGACAATATTTAACAAGAATAGATCTGCTCATTTCTGCAAATCCCCTGTTGCCCCAAGCCCTTGATTAGACAGCATTTCTGTGAAATTCAGATATCTAATTAGCCTCCTTGATTATCTAAAACAAAATTAAGTCTCCAAAATTGTTAAATCACCATGTACTTTTCCTTCACGTTGATTTGCTACAAGTGGAAAAAAGCTGAGTACTTCTCACCTGACCACTTCTCATCACACAAAAAGAATGACAAGTCCATGGTTCTGCACCAGTTTGCCCAAGTTAAAATACCAGTGAGAACTCATGAAGAGTGGTCCAGACCCTATTTGAGGAAAGGGGTTGAAGGAGATCCCTGTCCCATTTGGATTAGGGACAGACTGGAGCCAGGGTCACCTCCACCCTGAGCTCTTTGCACTCCCACCTCACAGAGGCAAACACCATGGGGATAATGACTGCACCAATTCCCTGGGGACCCTGTTCCAATGCTCAACCACCCTTTCAGCAAATAAATTCTTTCTACTCTCCAACCTGCACCTCTCCTGGATCACCCTGAGGCGATTTCCCCTTGTTCTCTGCATTTCTTATCTTCATGCATGCCTGAAACTCAAGGCACTACATCATGTAATCACTGGCAGAGCTTTCATCCCTTGATGTCATCTGCTTAGCAACCACAGAACACCCCAGGGAATTCCACGCCCATGATGGAATATTTCCTTTTTTAACAAAAGGGGGATAAAAGATGGTCTGCTCCAGATAATCCCATTTTGTTCCTCCATATTAAAATTCTGTTGGACTCACTCCTACTCATGATTAATCTCATTACTATTCAATTAATTTGGGAAGACCAGCAGCTCATTTTACACTGCCATAATTATTTCTGTAATGCCAGCCAAAGCGAATTACCTTAATACATAACAAATCGACATTTGACGGCTCACATTAAAGGTTCTTCCTCTCAAAAATACACACGGATTAAGGGAATATAAGGAACGTACCTAACTCTGCAAATGAATGTAGGAGAAATGGAGGGAGTGCATGTCAAATCCACAAACCTATTTTCCCCATCATCAAATCCCATTAAACTGCTGACTATAACTATTATTCTTCCTCATTTTTTTCTCAAGCATCCACTTCTGATTTTGATCCCATTTGTTGTTATAATGGCTGTAATGTTTTATAGCAAAAGCCTAAAATTAAGGCATTGGACTTATTGCTGCAAGTTTTCAATTCCTTCCTCAACATCCTTTTCTAACATTACAATGAAACCTCTGCAAAATCTAATTTCAAGAGTAGTTAGCAAATTGTATTAAGAACAAACCAAAATGCCCTGAATTATCAACATTATTCAGCTGTAGCTCTCAGCCAGAGGTCACTCAAAGATAACAAACTGGGTGACAGCAGCATAAACTTTGCTGTTGTATTTGGGGTCTTTGACTAATAAATAACAATAACAAAGTAAATCCCCTCAGTGGAAGTTCACCATTCCAGTCTCAGACCATTTCTTCTAATTTTAAGGCAATTTTAAGAAAATGAATTACCAAAATGCCTGGCAGTAAACAAGCCCTTGGAACAGGCTGCCCATGGGAGGGATGGAGTCACCATCTCTGGAAGTGTTCAGGAAAAAAANATGATTCTGTAGGGATTTGAATCTGATCTCATTCTTTTCAGCTTTGAGAAGATGCAAAGCAGTTCTGAAACTGTCCACCTAAATTTAACACACTGTACTGCACGACTTATCACAACATCTGCCTTCAAATATATTATTCAGCTGAATATGAGCACTGCCCCCACATTTTTTAATCAACTTATTAAACCGCACTAAGTTTCTAAACATTACGTGTAAAACGACAGATTAAAAGGATAATCATATACACAACGTAGGACCAGAGTATTCTCTTTTTAAGAAGAAAATGACAAAGCTAAATATATATTTGAGAGCTTAGCATCCCTTCAGAGATGAGTAGATGCAGCAGTTCGGGTTTTAAATGAAGAAAATGGTCAGACAGAGATGGTTATTTGGAAGCTTGGCCAGTAATCAATAAATTAAGTGATCTAAAATAGCATAATCAGGTTGGACATTTAAAATGAACAACAATAATTACTATTTCATACAGTATCTAATTAAATTCAGAAACTCATTGTTGCAGGGAAGCTCAAACATATGAGTGGGTTCAATAAGTCTTTAGCAAAAAGAGTGGATTATGGGCCCACAGATGGTATTAAAGCAGCGATTCAGATGCTAATTTCAGCTCGGGAAGTTCCTAAATCACAGCCAGTGGAAGCTTGGGAGATACAGCAGGGAAAAGCTCACTCCACACTGCCCTTGCTCCTTGAACTCTTCCTTAAACAACTCTTACTGGACAGGGAGCTGAAGGTGGGCTCTGATCCACTCTGACAGCTGTGTCCTGGTCTTATTCATTCCTTGCATGGGTTTCTCTCTCAAAAATAAATCTGCTTAAAAATACATTGGCCTTTTTTTTTATCATTGGAGTTAGCAGAGGAGCAAGTATTTTCTGCTTAGTTGGACAGGTGGATACGAATTTCAGTATTTCCCCAAAATTTTCAAGCACAGCCTTGTTTGCCTCTGTGGGACACTCCTGGCTTTTGTGCTGCTCTATTGTAGGAGACCTAATGACCATTTGAGATGGAAATCTTTCTGAATTTTGGAACTGACATGGAAAATATCTACAGGTGGTGCTGGTAAAAATTCTCACAAAATCACATTTGTTTCAGGAATTAAAACCATTATATGAACGAAATACTTTTTTCCAAGAGACAATAACAATCAAAATGCAATGTACTATAGGTAAATTTTTAATATCATAAAATTTCAGTACTTCATCTGTGTGCTTAAATTCCCTTGTTTATTATGGCAAAATAATTACTCATCGAGCACAGGAAAGTGCTTTTTTGTGTATGCATACTCCTGTGACAAAGTACAGTATTTCATTTAATTTTGGAGAAGATTACCACCTACCAGAAAAGGGATATAAAATGAAGTAAATCAAATTACAAGCAATAACATTGACTTTGGGGGTTTTTATTTTGTATTTTCATATTTTATTTTAGTTTTGTAGTGACAGCTTGTTTTAAATGCAATTGTGTTCTTTGAACATAATAACAACAACACCTGGCACTTAGAAATTCAAATTATGTATGAATTCTTTTGAAAATAACAATGATTTGATTCACAGGCATCAAGTGGAAACTACCAGTCACAACATGACAGCGAAGAGAAAAATGTTTAACAAGGGGAACAGAGTTATGGTACTTGACGCCAAAACTGGGATGGGGTAGAGATTTGTGATCCCAGGTGTTTCCTTATAGATATAACTCCATAGAAAAACAAATTGGGATTTCCTTTTTTGTTCCTTTTTCTCAAGATCCTCGACTCTCACACAGCCTTCCACCATTTTTTTTCTCAGCTCTAACACAAACGTCTTGTTTACAACCAAGAATAATGTGAATTTTATTTTGTGGTCAGTTTGGCACAGTAACATTGAGCCTGTTCTATCACTTCTTTGGTGCCGTGATTTTGTCACTTCAAAGGCACAAGGAAATTCTTTGGGATTGATAGACTTCTCAAATTAATCTTGAAACTGGCAATCTTGAGACTTTACACTTTCAGTAAGTTTGAAGTTGATGTATACTAGTAAAATTACAGAGGGAAGTTAGCTCTTATTCCATATATAAGAATTTAGCTGACAAAAATTCAATACTATGAGCAAGAGATTTCCCAATTGTCAGCCCAACTCAACAAATAATTGCCTGGTGATTAGTACCAATAAATCATTCACACTGCTTTAAAAATGTTACAGTATTAAAAAATGGTGACAAACAAAAAAAAAAAAAGTAGAGACAAAAACTGTTATGAAGTTCTGCTCCATTCTACTGAAAGCTCTATCTCTGTGCTCTCATTTTGTTTTGTCTCAGTTTTTGAATGCATTTACAGTTCAATTCAACACCTGTTACTTTTCCACCCTTTCTCCAACTTTTTGGGAATTTAGACATAATAAAGAAAAACAGATATGCCACCAGTGAAGGAGGAAAAGCAATCCTACTGACTAAAGAGGGGAAAGCCTCTCCTAGATCTCTAAATCAGAACAAAGTTAATTTCAATGAATGTATCTTAAGTATTATCAGTATGGATGCTCTCTATGCTGGGGAGAAGTAAGGTGGGGGAAACCAAAGAATGAGAAAGATGAAGAACAGGTAATTTAAAAGACAAAAGGGAAAAAAATATAGTCAAAGCACAAAATAAGCAATAAACATCAGGTTCTGAAAACAAGAGAGGAAAGAAATAAACAAGGACTCAAACAAAAGATGTTTCAGTGAAGAAAAGAACACAGCTAAACTTTTCATTTAGAATGTGATGCATATACAAACAATAGAATGTGCATCCTGGTCTTTCAACACTTTCAAAAATACCTCTTAAAAGAAGCTTGTGCAAGTTACAAGCTGCACTTGTGAAATCTGAAACTTCATTTTGAAGACTAAGCAAAGACAAAAGCAAAATTTGTTGAAATGTGTTACTCGTCTGCTCCTGAGCAGTGTAATTGTGCTTACACTGTATTCCTGCATGCAACATTGAATCCCTCAGTCTGCTGCCAGGTTTTCATTCCATATTGTGTATTATTGAAGTGTAAAACTGCTGAATGCGCCCCAGTGCGATTTTAATCATATTACAGACAATGTTCCAAGCTGATGTAATCAAATGCCTTTAATTACAGCAATCAAATATATTATCAGTTTACTATTGCTAACCCATATTGGGTACATGGAACAGCCTGGAATAGCAGGGTCTGCTATTTACACGTCTTGGTTCAACCTCATGGCAAAACACCTCGTTCAGTTTAGGTGCAAATATTTTCATAGAATCATGGAATGCCAGGTTGGAAGGGGCCTCAAGGATCATCTGTCCAGCCTTTCTTGGCCAAAGCACAGTCTAGACAAGATGGCCCAGAAACCTGTATCTGCAGCCATATCTTGAATGTGCCCAGCACTGGGGAATCTATCACTTACTGGGAAGATCATCCCAGCACCTGACTGTTCCTGTTGGGACAAAACTCCCCTCTTGTGTCTAACTGGAATCTCCCTGTCAGTGACATGTACCCACTACCCCTCATATTTCTCACCAGCACTTTGGACCCTGCTCCCCCAGTGTCCACCCCACCTCGTGATCCAGTGAGCCCAGTGCCAAAAATTCACTTTGCCCCTTCTGGGCACGTGGATTCCACCCCTCCAGCATCTCTTTACTATTTATCTTTGAATAAAAATAATGGAAATGTATGCTTTGTATAAATTTCATTCAAAAAAGAAAAAAAAAAAAAAAAGAGAAATGGCTAGTTTTATGGAAAATTCACAAAACGAAGTGATTTATTTATTTATTGCAGATTCCCATTATGGACAGGGAGCAAGCACCCCTGGAGAGAACTATGGTCACCCAAAGACCCTGAGGAGTTCACTCTTGGAGACAGAGTGAGAGGACCAGGCCCTGAGCAACCCCAACCGAAGGCAGTTTTGCTTTGAGTAGACTCGATCAGACACCATCCCCTGGTTCCTTCCATCAAAAGGTGTTCTGTGATCCTGCATTAGCACAGTAATGGCAATCTTAAACTTCAGTTCTGTGTGCTAATGTTGGGGAAAAAAAACCTTACACTATGATGCTATTGAGAATAAAATTCACGGTGAGAACTACTAAGAGGTCATTAAGTTTCCTTGTTACGTACATTGAGTTTGATTACCCAAGTAAATTACAATTTCTTACTAATCAGCCAATCTTTGCAGCACAATAAAACAAGAAGCTGCCATAGTTACACAAGTGAATCAGTTTGAGGGGGCCGTGAGAGTTGTCATGATATTAGGAATTCTATTTGGGGAAGTAATTATCCACACACGAGGCAAATGATCAATCACTGTGAAGTTAGTAACAAATGTGGGGTTTATATGGCTCATTAGTATCCATGATACAGAGACACACACACTACAGAAAGCTCCTTTGTCACTGAGAATCACAAGCACTGCAATATTGTTTTCCTTGACTTAAACAGACAGGAGGCCTGTGGAAGAAGAAGACAACATCCTCTTCTTTTATCCCAGAATAGTCTCAGGAGTCAGGATTCTTTTGCTGGTGCAAGGCTATGAATGGAAAGGGCTCATCACCTGTGCTGCTCACAGAAAACCTGAAGTATTGGGAAGGTAACTGCTCCCTCAGCCAGCAGGGAATAACACCAGGTCTGGCAGGAAAACTCCAAATGCAGAGAGACACAAGCACTGGAATATTCACGGGATAAGATCATCACCCAGAGCTGGGCACTTTTTGCATTTCAAAGCCAGGAAGGAGATTCATTGACAATTCTGACATCAAAGGCTGAGTCACTGAGGGGACTCACTCACTGACAAGGAGCTTTAAACACTTTCCCCTGCTGCATTAAGCTCTGAGGCTGCACAGTTTGGGAGATCACAGGTCATGAAAAGGCCGGAATTTTAACAGGTTGGGACAAATCTTGGGATCCCAGCACCTGAATCTAAAAATAGCAAGGTTACAGCAAGAGCAGCAGCATTTACTTCTCTTCTTAGCACAGCCAAACCCTTGCCTTTGGAGAATATCTTGTTTGTTATTAAAGTAGTTACCTAATTACAAAGGCAGCTGTATTTCCCTGTAATGACCCTGATTAATGATGTGAATTGACCCCGGTTGACTACTGACTTTTGCAATTACCTTTTAAGGGTGATAATGGGTATGTAAATGTTGCATCTGAACACAAAGTACCTCTTCCAGGTACAGAATGAGTTTGTCCATCAGGCAACATATTCACGTTTTTCTCGAGATGGTTTTCTGGTGGTTTTTGCCCACTGCTGGCTGTATCCATATTAATAAGCAGCAAAGTATCACAGCACCAGGAGAAACTGAGACAAGGGCAAGATTTACAAGGCTTGTGAAATCCCAGATCGAGTAAACAAGAACTGTCCAGACCAGAGGCAGAAGAATTTTAAAACAGGGTATTTGAAATACTAACTTCTTATTTTTACAAAGTTAAAATTTGTCCAAATAAAAGTAAATATAACAGCAAGCTTATAATTAATAATATCAGAATGAATATCATCACTTTATTACTTATGAGTTAGACATCCATAAACTTTACTAAAAATTGATCAGAGGTTAGAACTGTCGTTTAAAAAGGAAAACTAGTCCCTCAAAGCCATGAAAAAACAAAATCCCATTTTTGATCCATGTTCAAAAACTGGATTTGGATTTGAGTGCTGGGAAAAATTAGATATTGATTCTGGTCTTCTCACATCTGAGAAGGAACATTGCTACCAGTGCTGAAGATGTTACCTGATCTGTACTTGTCAGAAAATTGCAAAAAAAAAGATGAAAGACAGTAGCCAAAAGTATCATTTTGTGAGTTCAATGGCTTAAGAAAGAATGAGCACTACCTCAAGGCAGGATTTTTGTGCGAAAAGGCAAAGTCTATCACCACAACAATTCAGCATTTCTGAGCTATCATTGGGCATTTTTAATTCCCAAGTGAGACGCTGGATCTCAGAATGCTGTCAGCTGAAATGTGTGAAATGAAAAACCCAGGACCAGGTTATCCATACATCGACTTGGAAAAGTAACAAACAGAAGAGTCACAATTTTTAATAAATGCCATGAGACAAATAAAAGGGAATGAAATTAAATAAAGGGTCACATAAATGAAAGTCTCTGCAACCACAAGACTATCAGCAACCAAACAGGAGCAGTACAAGGTTCCAACTTAGGAAAAAATCACCCTGAGAAGGGAGAGCGAACCAGAGATCAGTAGTAGAGAGAAATTCCTTCCAGATTTCTTAGGTGGATTTGTTTTGGCTATAAAGCATCTTCCATTTCAAAACACAGAACAACAAATCAGATAATATCAGAGAATTCATGAAGAGCACAACAGCTGATCACTCAACATCTTACAGAATGACAGAATGGTTTGGGATGGAGGGGACACCAAAGATCACCCAGTCCCACCCCCCTGCCATGGGCAGGAACCCCTTCCACTATCCCAGGCTGCTCCAAGCCCTGTCCAGCCCGGCCTTGGACACTTCCAGGGATCCAGGGGCAGCCACAGCTTCTCTGGGTAACCTGTGCCTATTTCTCTTTGGTAGAAGAAAGCAGGAAAAAAACTGCATTGAAATGCACCAAGGAACAATCCAAATGTTGAGAAGATCTATATTTAATACGTATTTTAGGCTTTCAAATATTTTCCTCACTAGTTATTTCCTCTAATGTTTGTTAACTTGCTATTTGCCAAAGCACTCCAATATTTGCAGAGTGTCTCAGAAACCTCATTAATCACCTCCTAAAAGCACTAAGCCAATTAGTATGTGTGGCACCCACCAGAAGAGAGCTCTGAACTGTGGTGTTGTCACCTACTCCGGTAATAAACCGCTGTCATCATCATTACTCCTAACAGCGACTCAGTGTAGATGTTTTACAACACACTGGTAAAACACCAGGCTTTAAAACTGCCATCTCTTTAGGAAATGATTTCTTCAAGATCCAATTAAAAGAAAAAAAAATAGAAGTTCAGTAAGTTAATAAATGAGTTTCTCAAATTTTCAGAGTTCTCAAACAACTCTGTTGTTTTTCTTTCCTCCCTAGAACAAGCTCACACAATGAGAAACTCTTATTTACCCTGTAAGGTCTCTCTTTAAATCTTGTTTAAACAAGTTGCATGACACACAGGAGATTCACGTGCAGCATATGAAAATAAGAATTCCTCTGTTTTGCTCTTTGTGTGTGTGTTTGATATAAAAATTAAGGGTTAAAAAAAACTCCTTAAGCTTTAAAGAGAATGATTCACCACAAAGATTCAATTCATTGAAAGGAAAAGACTACAATGCCTTTTGAAATAAAAGCAAGAATACTAACACGAGATCTTAGTTCTACAGAGAAACAGAATTTATGCAACGCACAGCTCAATATCCATAGGTTACATATATTATTCACAACTTAGTAGCAGCCTACACTCCCATCATAAATTGCAATAAAGCTTTTCTCTATGAGAACATCTCCTTTCATCTCCAACTAAGAATGTAAAAATATACTACCCTACCTAAAATATGAATTGCATCACTTCTAAAAATATACTGGTATCTATATGTGTCCCTTCACTAGAGGAATTTTTAGCACTATAACCAGGCAGTATCCCAACAGCTCTTTCAAGAATTAGCAGGAAGAAGAAAGGGGCAAAAATATCTGTTTCACTTGGGTCAGGCAGCCTCACTTAGCATCATATGGCTTCTGCAGGCTGCCAGGCAACAACACTGTCTGGCAATTCTTATCTCCGCTTTCTAAATGTCTGAAATTCAAGGAGCAGAGCAGCAGAAAACGTGCATTAATGAGCCCAGCACTCCCACTTGGGGACCTGCCTCCCATATTCCCCCCACTGGATCTCTACTCAAACTCACTCAGTTGGATTTTTGCAGCGGCGCATTTAAACTCTTGGAGTAAAAACAAAACAACAAAGACACGGAAAACAGGGAAAAAAATGCATGAAGTGGGTTCAGTACTCCTGATTTACTAGTAGTAAATCATCGAGTATAGCCCAGAGGAATGTTAACAGGTATTCACTGCTTTCAGAAGAACTTTACATGATTTGAATATTGCTTAGCAACACCGACTCTATTTAAAGGGCTGTGACAATAACATATGTATGAGTAGGTCCAGAAAACAGCAGCTTCATGACATCCATAGCAGGGCTTTATCCCAAAAGCTGGATTCCTCTGCTTTGTCCTTGCTCTCTCAAGGAGCAGGGTCTCATCCCAAAACCCAAACAAAACTTCAAGGATCAAAGCAAGTAGAAGACTTAGATAACGTCACACAGACCACAAACTTTTGGCCTCTAAATGCTTAAAGCCACGGTTCTAACAAATACATTATCATTAAACTTATTGTTTATCCTTTTGCAGAAGAAATTCCTACGTTATCAAGTTCTGCCTTGTGCTTGTGAAACAACAGAACATCTTTTATTATGGACAAATCAAAGGTTTGCTTAACAGGTGAAATAAATAGGAAAAAATAGATGCAGTGGGAGTTCTGTTGCTGTAGCAGATAATGAAGAGGGGACTGGAGAGGTGACACAGAGATGTTCACCCAGCCTAATCCTCTCAGCATCCTACTTCATTCCCATACAGAGCTGGACTGTGCAAACAAGGTACCAGTTTCTCAAAATAAAATGGTGCCAGCGAGTCATGTAACATCTCTTTATTAAAAACACAACAGGGAACAGGGTTTTATACGAAGTATTGGCTTTATCAGCTTAATGCAGTGGGATTGCTGCCTGTGTTTTAGAGTTAAACCACAACATGGGAGTGAAGAATGCAGCAACAAAAGTGATGCACATATTTTACTGTGGAATATGATAGCAAGACATCGTGATAGGATAAAAGAGGCGTAGAATGGAGATTTGGGGACATTATTCTCTCCAAGTGGTAAATCACAGGCATGATAGGGATGAGAACTCCGGAATCGCTGCAAAAAAAAAAAAAAAAANGGTGCAGGGCTTTATCCATCCTCCAAAGCCGGAATAACGCGGCAGGGCTGCCACCTGCTGGAACTCGGCTGCGCAGAGCCGGGAACAGGGCCGAGAAATCAGCCACTGCTGGATGGAGAAACAAGAGGGAGGGGCTGCTTACATGGGAAATTGGGGTATTTATAGTAAGAGCACGCAGATAAAATTGGATTAGGTTCAGGCATCCGAGAAAAGAGCATCAATACACTCTCAAAGTCCTTCAGACCAAATCACATTTAAGGATCCCCGACTTCAGTGACTTCTCTACACTTATCAGGAAGAACTCTTTTTTCCAAAGGGTTGGGCAGTGGTCCAAGACAGACAAAAAAGATGGAACAGCAAACAGAATACATGCCAGAAACATTCAACCTAATGTAATGCAGCTCAGCTGTAAATATCCACCATTACCAGAGTTATAATACCATGAAAACATCAGAAAAAACATCGACTGAAGTGAGTTGTTTGGTATTTCTACTGAATGGAAAGAATATTCTTATTGTTATGTAAATTGATGAAACTAACCTGCATTTCAGACCTAAAAAGTAGAGCTTTTCCAAGTGAGACACAATTTCTGAATAAACTGATATATGAATATTGTCTTACAATAAACCACTGCCACTTGCTTTCATTTTTTCTTTATTGCTCTGTATCTCCTTCCTTATCTCTACCTTTGTATCCTACAATTCCTCTTACTTTTAATGTTTCCATGGCAATGGCAGCAAAAGAAAAGATTAAATATGCCTTGTGCATTTATTTTTTTACACAAAATTTTGGAAGATGACAAAGGGAAAGAAATCACCCATCCCTCAGACAGCAATGTCAGAGTCAAGCCAATAACCCTTTATGCAATCACAAGGATTTACCAATTAGCAGCTATTTGTATGTTCATCTTCATACATATTTAAACTGAGAACAACAGCTCTAAAGACAATCTGTTAAAAAAAACAGGGAGAGAAAGTTAGAAAGTACAATCAAACAGAGAATGAAAGTTAAAGTATTTCACTAGAACTGTTAAGGGTTATTGGATACCTTCTGGATAACATCCAAAGTGTGTTCTGCATTTTTATATTTGAGTCTTTATCTTAAGGCAAAAAGTTGCAGATCTACAGTTAAGAATAAAAGGATCTTTGCATTGGAAATGAAAATTCAGTAGGAGAGCCTATCCAACAGCTTCATTTTTTCAACCCTACTCAAAGCAGAAGGTTCTTCTTTAATAGTTCACTTGTTGGAGGAGGAATTCTGCAACCAAGCTGCAATCCCCACATCTCAGCAACCTGCCAGATGCACTAAAGACATAACTGAGACCATTTATTGTAGAAATACTTTAGAATGTAACAAGGAAGAATCCACTGTATTTTAAAGCTCTTTCCTGAAGCATCCATGGATCAATAACAGATTTCCACCTCTTTCATGGTAATAAAGACACCCAGTAGATGTTCAGTACAACCTCAAAAACACACAGAGGTGTTTGTGCCAATGTGGTTTAAAAAGAGAACGCCCCACTTGGGGAACTCAAAAGACAAAAATGCTTTGGGACTCGCAACTGTGACTTCAGGAAACCTGAGCTTTCCTCTCCTCCAGCCCCACAGCCCCTGTGTTTGGGTGAATGTATTTCCTCTGAAAATGGAAGCTGGGAGGCATCCAAATTATTTGTCAATTAGGTAATACCAAATAAATTGCTCTGGTGTTTTTTTCTGATTTTTTTTTCTTTTATTTAGACACTGCCTCTAAAATTATTGTGTCAATGTTACGTTTAACTGGGAAAGGTAACTGGATTATCCACCAATTTTTTAGGAATTTATATGACATTACTGAACTTCTAAACACAGTCCAGCTTTTACTCTTACAGTAAGCACAAACACCCAAATCATTACAGTGGTTCCTTTTTAATTTTATGTAAAAATGGTTTAGACCAAACTTGATTGAACTCTGCCCTCAGGCTTTTCTTCTAGATACCTATTTTAAAACCCTTTGGTCGCTTTTATAGGCAGCTGAAGTTGCTGCAGGACTTTCCATTTCTTGCTTTAGTATTCAAAGTCTGGTAGATGCTGGTTCACTGATATTTAGAGATCTGGTCTATTTTCAGAGGAAAGAGGTATTTGTATTTCTCAGGGAGTTCAAGTACTGAATAGATGACAAGGCTGAGCAGTCTCTACGAGGATGTGAACCCCAGAAATTCCAGTTCCATGAGTCAGATGAAATGCTTCCCTGAAGCACTGCTAAATTAGTCATGTAGATACTGCATGTAAAGAGAATCTAAACCATCCTTCAAAAATTCAGATGGGTTGGAAATTATATGAAGTTTTTTCTTTTTCGATGCAGAATATAGATCTTAACCTGAAAGGTTCAAATATCTTTGGGGATTTTTTTTCCTCTTTACCTCTAGTCCATAAAGGATCCATCAGCACCTTATGGAAAGTGAAAACTCCAAAGCTTTACTCTTGCAATTCATATTGACCAATAGGTTTTTGGGTTTTTTGAGATTTCAATATTGCCACAAAATTAACGTCATTCTTTGAGATATTTGGGTCTCCACAGACAATGGAGAACACTGATTAACCCTTAAGTTATACTTTGAACCACAGGGAGTTTATACAATGACCACCAAAATGAAAGTTTTCCTATACTGAAGTTCTGATGAGATGTTTAAAGCAGCTCTTTACAAGAAAGCAATAAATGTTGGAAAAGTGGACATTACTTGTGACTGATTTCCATTCCCTGTCTGCAAGTGCTTACACAATTAACCTCTTGACATGAAGATCTCCTATTAATAAGAAATCTAGAATGTGTGTGCCAAGGAATTTATAGGTTAATATGATGTATTACTTGACTTGTCTCCAGCAAAATAAGCACACTGGCCTGTTATTGCATATCTAACCACCTATTTCATGTTCAAAACAGAGTTCTGATAATTTGAGTAATCCATCTTCATAGAATTTTCTGTGATTAATTCATGTTTTCCTCCACTAAATCCTCAGCCAAGTGACAATCCATATTTTATATGAAAAAAAAATCATCTAAGGATATACTGACTTCTATTTCAGAATGTAATATATGATTTAATGTATAGTTCTTCATCACTAAAGTACATCATCCATTCTCCTCATGTTTGGTGGGGGTTTTCTTCACTCTAATTGTCTGAAAAGGTTATTTCAATTCACAGAGCCAGCCTAATTTTGAAACCTTTCAGGCCTCCTTGCCCTCTGATGTGGGTTTTCTGCAGCAGGAACTCTCCTCTCAGTATCTGGAAAACTTCACAGTTACAAGGTACAATAAGCAGTTTGGATGGATGCCTGTAAACACTTTTCCTCTAGAAACATATGACAGAATAAATTTCCACTAAACAAAACTGTTTTCTTCCAGAAGCTGCTCATTCCCAAAATAAAGCACATCCCTTCAGAAGACTAATTTCTTCAGAATAAGAAGAAACTTCCTTCTCTTTAGTTTTTTTAATTTCTCTTTCTTCCTTTCTATCTTTTCTTTTTTTCCAGTGTGCACAGGTATTGTTCCCACTGGTTATTAACTTAACTTTTCTAAGTCTGTTTAGTCTCAAAAATCTCCTTTTTTCACCCAAAGGAGCCCTTGTTACACAGACCCCCTGACCCATCTGGTTACTCCATGGTTTATGATACTCATTTCTCTCCTTTCCTTTGCTGCTCAGTCTTTCATTTACACAAGTCCATCCATTCTCTGCTCATTTATTTCAAGTTTAGTTTTAAAATTCTATTTTATTTTATCAATAAACTAAATAAAAGAAAAAAATTAGAGAAGCCCATATAATTCAGAAAGAAATTGATAATGCAACACTACGCACGGGTTTAAACAGGTATTTTTGAAAACCATGTGAAAGTTTTCAATTAGAAATTATTATTGATGGTATTTGTAACAGCTTAATTTGCCTATTTAAAATAAATATACTCCAATTCCTTTCTCAAATGTTCTTCTCCCACTCTTAAATGATACAAGCTCATTTAACAACTGGTAGTCAAACATGTTCCAAACTGCAGAGGATTATTGTGAGGCAAAAATAATTCTGCCATTCTAAAAAAAGTGGCTGGCAATTAGTGATTTCAGTTGGCCTTTTCTCCACAGTGTTTAGCAGAATGTTATATTTAAGCCTTATTAAAATGTACAGAGATTCTAAAACCTTAAATATAGATTTCCTTGCTAATTCTCCGTCAAAGTCAAATAGATAAAACATAAATGTGGAAACAACCTTAGACAATAGAAATGGAATGGCCATATTGGTAAAAAATAAATCCTATTAACACCCCAATATGGTCTGTATCACCATTTGATTTTCCAGAGCAGTACCCTCTTGAACACTTAGCTTAAACTCTATTTTTACCTAAGAGTAGCTTGAAACCTAACAGGGTCAAAAGAAAATGAAAATTAACTCTTTTAGAGTATATTTATATCTATTAAAGTTAAGCTGTTGGCTTTTCCCTTATCTGAATTTGAACTATCAGTTCCTCATGCATCTTTTTCGCATACTAGAAAATTCCCTT
The DNA here is from genome assembly GCA_013400215.1 of Cisticola juncidis. Classification (NCBI taxonomy): domain Eukaryota; kingdom Metazoa; phylum Chordata; class Aves; order Passeriformes; family Cisticolidae; genus Cisticola; species Cisticola juncidis. The sequence goes on from VXBR01001052.1 coordinate 237,468, forward strand.
TATTTGTCAGAATTATTCTATCCATAATTGATGGCTTGGAGAACCCATGGAGGATCTAAACTATTTTTTAAATTATATTCTCAACTCATTTCTCCATCAATCTCATAATTTATTTGTATAAAACTAGGGCAGTAAAATTTAATTGTTTTGCTTTGTCATCAAACTGAAATGGATCGTCCAATTCTGATTTTGTTATTCAATACTAACAAGATACCAGTATATCACAGAATGTAGGTTTTTACTAGTTTTTTATCAAAATAAAGGTGAGCTGGCCTTTAGACACAGCCAGCACAAACTGTCTTCAAAGGTTTTCCCTTTGGCAAGAGGAATCAGCGAGGGCACAAAACTTCAGAGCAACTTCATGACCACCTTTCCGTGTGTTTCCAGGAGAAGAACGTTTATATGTGAAATAAAAATGAATGTAAAAGTGAGGTTCACATTCTGGCCTGCCTCTTGCTTGCCCTTGCTACACACAAGAAGAGGATTTAAACAGAACCACAGAATCCTTTGGGTTGGAGAAGACCTCCAGGATCATTAACCCAGCACAGCCAAGGCCACCCCTAAGCCACGTCCCCTCCCCACATTTACACATAAAAGTTCCCTCCATGGTGAAATTTTGGGTTCTACAACCTCTACAGCCAGTGTGGAGTAACTGAGAAAGACTGGATCCATTAAAGACTCACACTGTATTTTAATTTCTAGACAAGTAGAAAAGGACAAGAAATGCATAGGTATCTTCACCACTTTTTGCACTATTATATTTTAAGATCTGTAATATTTTTCAGCTCTGTCTCTGCAGGTTGCTGAAGCCAATGCTCTTCCTCACCCTTCCTGCATCTCCTCCTCCAATGGTTGAGCCTCCCATTCCCTTCCCCCCTTATTGCCTCTCCCACCACTGTGTCAAATTGTAACATAAATATTAAAATAGAGAGAAATACAGAGCAAAGAGAGTCTGTGTCACTCAGCAGTGAAGCACAGACTGGGTCACTGCTGTGGCACACTGGGACAACAGTGCAATCTCTTAAAAAGAAACTTTTTGGTGAAGTTGCCTTCTCCTCCCTTGGCTTTGCCAAAACTGAACAACTGCAATAGCTACAGGGTCTCTCACTGACTGTATGGCAGGCACAGAAAACTAGAAACACTCCAACTGTAAAGAGTGAAATAATAATATTAAAAATTAATGCAATTAACTAGGCAGTCCTGACTACCCAGCACAGTCATCATCACTTGCTTTTTGAACGTGCTGAGCTTAAAGGTTGGAATAAAGCTCTTTTTGGTGAAAATTTCATCAAGCAAAGACAGTCCCTTAAATAAGACAGGCTTCATACACTAAGAAATTAATGCAGGAGGCAAGCCTGCAAGTCAGTGTGGTGAAAGCATTTGCAGAATAATGATAATATTTACTGTCTTCCCAAAATTTTATGCTGTGCATAAAACTTTCCAACTATTATAAAGAATAACTCAGAGACAGGTGACAGAACAAAGTTACTGGTATGTTGGTGCTTCCTTGTGAGAATGTGTTCATGCTGTACATATTAATAAATGTCAGTGAGATTAAATCCAAATAATGTATATGGGCAATTGAGCATCAATTTTCTGAATTACTGGAGATTGCTACCATAGTTATTTATAGGAGCACAAAACCAGTCTGTAATTATATTAAAATATAGGTGAAGCCTACATTAAAGCAGAGGAGGTGTAATGAAGATTAAAGAGAAAATATATCTATACTATGCTTACAACGAACAGATAAAGACAGGGAAACAGAGAATGCTTTTCTGTTAATTAAGAAGAATGAAGTGAAAAACAGGGTTTGCACACAAGAGAAATTCTTCACAGCTTTAAAGATGTTAACAGCAAAATGTCCATTTTGGATCACATTTTGTGGTGTTCAAACCTAAAAAAATAGGTATGAAATTCCACTCAGTGTTTCGAACAAAGATTATAATCTCTCATACAGGAAATGAAGAAAAAAATATTTATGTGTATGTTTGTTTCTACTTATTTACACAGTATTTCAGACAGATTTAGTTCAGAAACAACCAGAAAATACTGGTTTTGTCCTCTCCTGTCCTGCAGAAGGTGGAAAAGCACTTTATTTACAGTTATCCTGGCACTGTGGCTGCCATCCACACGCCTGTCCTTGGAAGAGCTGTGGCTGACACTGCCCAACAGGCTCTCGGTGGAACACGGGGGCTCCAACAGACCCAGCCTGCTCTGATTTGAGAATTGACCTTTCTCTAACAAGAGAACCACAGCTACTGTTTGAAAAAAGTTCTCCAGGTGAAGAAAACTTCAGGGAGACATCGCCTGCAACAAGGACCTAATTAAACTGAATTGATTTTCTCACTAATGTTTCTCACTACTTATGGTTTAGGAACCTTGTTGCACAGGAAAATAGAAAAAAAAAAGGAAGGAAAACCCAAAAACCTGTATATTTGAATGGCAATTATTTTCTATCCCCCAGCTGATTCTGGCAGTCATTTTAAAATGCCAGAGAATTCAGTGCACTTTGATGAAGGCACTTGTTATTTCTGAGTTGTGAACAAGACAATTCCAGGGCACAAAGTTCAAAAGGCAGCGTTCACAGAAGGCAATAATTAGACTCGACCACACTAAGATGCTGCTGCAACTGCACAGCTCTGTCTGGTAGTTGTAGGGTCAGAAATTTAATGTTGCACCATTTGGTGTAATGGCTCTGGTAACTGCTTGCTTGTTTTCACACCTACAGTGGAAAGTAATTAAAGTCAAATCCTTTTAGTTGTAATTAGATGGCAGGACTCATTTAAAGTGAATGCAAGAAAAAAAGAAAAGAATCAGAAAAATGAAGGAAACATCAGATTTTATAATTAGCAGGTCAGTACCTTCTCTAGTCTGAACTTATTCAGAAAAGAAAACTGTTTTGTGAATGCCTGAAAACTACATACCTTTGTATTTTAGTTTCCCTTTAAAATATCAAAAATATTAAAGAAGTAAACTTTAATAATGCAATTTATGTATTTTTAATAGAAATTTTATATTTCTACTCTTAGGAAGAGTGTTTTATTGTAATAATTGTATTAAAATCCAAGTATAAAAACATACATCTTCTTATTTGGTACCACTTAGTGTTTGGTTCAGCCTGGGGAAGGCTTTGGGGTGACATAATTGGTGCTTTCCAGTACCCAAAGGGAGCTTATGGGAAAGATGGAGAGAGAGAAATTACAAGGGATGGAGGGACAGGACACAGGGAATGGCTTCCCACTGCCAGAGGGCAGGGATGGAATATTGGGATACTGGGAAGGGATCCTTCCCTGTGAGGGTGGGGAGCCCTGGCACAGGGTGCCCAGAGAAGCTGTGGCTGCCCCTGCATCCTTGGCAGTGCCCGAGGCCAGGCTGGACAGGGCTTGGAGCACCCTGGGACAGTGGGAGGTGTCCCCTGCCCAAGGCAGGGGGAGGAATGAGATGGGATTTAAGGTCCCTTCCTACCCAAACCATTCTGTGATTCCATGACTCCACTCCTTCCCCTTGGGATAATGGTAAATCCTGCAGCACAAACTGGCTGTGAAGCACAGACTCCTCTCTGCATTTGCAGATATTTTCCTTTCACCACTGAATTTAATTTCACAACGTTCCTGGAGCTCTGAAGAGGTGAAAGTTTGCTCTGAGATTAGAAAGGGAATCAGCATGGTTTGACAAACCCTTTGATGTATTTGCCTGTAATAACTCTGGCATTGCAACCTTCAGGGGACAGAAAGCTGGCAGCCAGAGAAAGGACACAAAGAACGGAGTTCTGTGACTACAGCCAGACGTTAATAAAAGGCACCAGGGATTTTTATCAGGGGAAAAATAGATACAATTCCAAGCTTTTTAAAACCCTTTCTCATCAGAAAAACAAAGAACTTCTGATTGTGAGATGTACCTAGTGACCAACATAAAAACTTGTAATAGTTTGAGCAAGAAGTAGTCAAAAAGTCCTGCACATGAAGATAATTGGAATATCTGATGGACAAATCAACAGTTTTTATCTGTTGGAGGCGTTTTGACTTCAAAGTCATGTAAAATTGGAGAGAGTCTTTGGAGGAAGAGTCTTAGATTTGCTTTATGCTGGCAATGCCACTTCACCACAAAAAGTTTCAAGTCTGTTTCTTATTTTTCCTTTTTATCCTTAATTTAAGCCATGAGTCGTATGGCTTATTTGAGATTCTTGGCTTGACCATCTCAAGTAATTTCATTTTTTTGCCCCCAGAAGTCCTCTCAGAAAGGCCTCAGCCTGGCTCATTGTACAAACACTGAAGATGCCAGTGCAGAAATGTAGAAATCCCTGTAAAACTCCACATATCCCACTGTCTAAAAATACTAAAGTATTTTATCCTGCCTGTAATCCTGGAACAATTGGGAAAACTAATTATGCAGTGAAGCATATAAAGAAAAGTGAGCAACACGGCCCAATACAGCCATTAAAAAATCAGAATATTTCTGCATGTAATTTATTTACACATTTTCTACTCCATTAATTTGAAATGAAAATGTATTTATCAAGTCACTGAAAATCTTCCTCCTTAAATATGCAAGTGTATCTTCTGCAATTTCCCAATATCAAGTCACACAAGCTGTACATAAACATTCAAACTCTGAAATACCATCAACTTGTTAAAGCACAAGTTTTTCCTCAATGCATTATAGAAATGAAAAATTATCATTTACATATTCTCAATTATTTTCCATCTATTGAGACTTAAAATTCTATATATATGCTTGGCTGAAGACAGGTGTTAATGCTGGGGAGAAATTCCTGAATTACCAGAGAAAGCATTAGGTATTCTCAGGAATATAAACTTTGATCACTGTGGCAGTTCCTTAACTAGCAAAGTTTCTTGCTGCATATTTAAGGGAGAGTCATTTATTTAATTTAAATGGCTTTTAACAATGCTAGAATCTTAATAGCATCTTCATATAACTGGGCTAAAAAGTGTTATAATATGGGGAAAAAAAAAAAATTTTAATGCCGATGGCTTTCAACTATAAATAGCATTGATTTAACCTTTGACAGTATCCAAGATGCATAAAGCAAATTTTTTTGTACAAAAAGCCCAAGGTGCTGTCTTGAAAAGTTTCCCAAAGAAAGCCACAGGGTTCCTTAAAGCTGCTCACAGAACTCTGTCACTTGTGGTGCTACTCATCAGGATCAATATTGGAGAACCAGATTATTATTCCTCAGAATCTTACATGGGTAAAGTAACAGTTAGAAACAGTCATCAAAACAATGTGAGGCAAGAGAAACAGTTTCAAGAATCATTAATCAATATGAAATAAATATTTAACAATTAATTAATAGTTAATATTATGTTTTTAAAAACACAGATCCCTCCCTCCGATGTAGGCATGGCTGTGTTACTAAGAACCATGGAAATTATTAATAATTATTATCTAAACAGAAATGGCAATGGACAATGCCATAAAAGACTGAGTTAAGCAGAATGGCAGTAAAAGACTTTAACATCTCACAAAGAAATAACAATTTCTACCTAACTTGCTGTAGAAAGTTTACAGAGAAGTGTATTTAGAAAGAAACCTTTGTTGAGATACTGGAGAAATCCCAAATTTATCAGACATGGACCAGGAAGACCTGGACTGGTTGGTCCTGCTTTGAGCAAAGGGATCAAACTACAGGATGTCCAAAGGCCCTTCCAATCTCAACAACTCTGTGATAGCAGTGAAGATAAAGAATTAATCCAACTCACACTACAAAGCCAACTTTGATGATTTGGGGATTTTTTTGGAGTTGATGTGAGAAACACTGAGGTCCAAAACGAGTTCTTTGGAAATGAGAACACTGAATCCAGAATCCAAAACTGTTGGAAACTCGGTTTCAGGAGATGTCCTCCACTTTTACACTGTTGAGAGGACAGTGTTGAGCTCTCTCTCTCTAATTCATGGTAGATTTCTTTCCAATGTATTAAAACAAACCAGCAGCATTGAATTTTCTGGAGTTCTCGGTTTGCAAAGCCAGGATCTGACCTGGTTTCACAGCCCTGTGTTCTCCCTCTGCTCTTAGGTTTTTCTAGAAACACAATTCACGGTAGACTATGAAATTGAGAAGCAATCTTTTGTTCTTTTATTACTGTCACAGAAGTGCTCACATCAGTGTTTATCCTTGCACTGACAAAATCATGAAGGAACTTTAAACAAAAAATATTAGATGAGCTTGTGCTCTGGCTATATATTTTGCTAAGAAATTTAGTGAATCAATACAAAATCACCAAAACAGAACCCCTATTTTAGTAGGCCAAAGAGGAAGAACAACATTATTTGTAACTATTATTCCTCCTTACTCAGTGAATTATTTTAGTAAAACTCATCAGTCATTAAAAATTATTCATCTCCCTTGGCCTTTATTCACTGCTTCATGTTTCTAATGAACTTAATGTAGCAAGTGATGTAATCAGACAAAAGCATGGTTAAGAGCTCTTTCTGCCACTATAGGCACAATCATATTTAATTAAGAATTTATCATTAGCTGAAGGTATTAGTTAACTATTACAGGCCCACCATATTGTCTAGCTCAGAGAAGCAGCTTCCTCATTAACAAACAAGTGCTTGGATCTAATTGCTGCCTCTTTAATCAGCTCGGTGCATTAGGATCTCATTAACTGGGCCTCCCAGAACAAAATTATTGCTTTGATACCACTGGAAAGGATTAACAAAGCCATAATAAATTCTTGGAGGCTTTATCCAGCACCCACTCACCACAGAGCAGGTATGAATACCCTGTAATTACTGCCTGGAAGCAGTGAGTGGGATTACATCCCAACGAGTGAAGCCTGGATAAAAGTTTCACTGGAACCAGTGTTCCTCAGGGAATTGCAGCAGTCAGATACTGGAACAGCTCATGGATGGAAGGGTAATGTCCAGCACCTACTAACTTTGTTTTCTATTTCTACAGACATTTTACATTCATATTTCACTCTGATCCCACATATCTAAGCTGACAGCACTCCTTTCTTCTCTAGGCATTACACTATGGAATAAAAGAAATGTAACAGCCACTAATTTTGGATTTGCTTTGTTTTTCTCCTGGGTAGGTTTTTTTTCCTTTAATTTTGCAAGAAATCAATGAACATTCTGAATCCTCTTGCTTTGTTTCCTTCATTTCATGAACATTCCTTCCATAACTTCACAGATCAGCCTGGGCTTACCATGGATTCAGGAGATCTGTTGGGAATCATGTCTGTTTGTCTGTTTTGAAGGAGGCATTACTACCTTGTAAGCAGAGAGTCCCTAAAATGTTTACTTTTTCATCCCTAGAAAAAAATGTTGCCTAATATTAAACAAGCAATGTAAGACATTCAGGAGATGATTCCTTTTTTTCATCATATTAATCTGAATATCAACAGGAAAAAAAATCCAACACTGCAACTACCTGCACTCAATCCTTCAAGAGATTTGGACTTGGGGGTTCAGTGAGTTTTAGAGTTTCAGTCTTCACGTACAGAAATTTATTAGGTCCTACATCTTGGACAGAACAAGAGATGTAAAGTAATCTCACACTGCTTTCAGGACAATTTTCAATAAATAACTTGTGCGAGATAATGCTGTGGGAACAAAAAAATCAAGCTGAAGGAATGTCTGCTATAAAAGAGATTTTGTCTGAATAACAATGCTTCAAAAATAAGTCTCTTTTTCAGACATGAGCTGATTTTTCACTGGAGAATAGGTCAGAAATACAAGCGCAATAAAATATTATTTCAGTTTTTTCTAACACTGTAATGAGCAATTTGATCCATTATTGCCATCTTGAAAAAGGGAATCAGAGTAGTTAATATTAAAAAGAAATGTTTCTAAGTAGTTTCTTTTTAGACAATAAAATAGAGACAGGCTTGTTTTCCTTTCACCTCCAAGAGACAATCATTCCAATGTGAAGGAAAACCACTTTGTATTTTTAAGAAAATCTGTTAAAAATGTAGAAATTTTGGATTTCCTTGCAAAAGCAATCTTTAGTTTCCAGTTTATGCTCATATATTCACTGTCAAAAATACGGAATTCAAGTTATTTGTAAGACAAAAGAGACAAGACAGCCCTCAGCAAACGTGGAATTTAGGAAAATATCCAACAGTAACACAGGATGGCACAGGTCTGTCACTGGGCATCACAGCAGCATTTACTCTGATGAGCTGTAATAAATGCACATTATCAGTGCAATGGGAGCCCTGCTAAAGGGTGCACTGAGCTGCAGATCCAGCAGGATAACAGGGTTGTGTGTACTGGGAATCAGGGAATCACAGACTGCTTTGGGATGGAAGGCACCTTGTAAAGCCATTTTGGTTTCTGCCTCTTTTCCTTTTCTATGTCCTCTATATTCTTCACATCTCTATTTGTACCTCTGTAACCTGTTGTTCTCATGGCTAGTTTTCCCAGTAATTTTCCATGGTCTTTTCCTAGGCAAAAAGAACAAATTCCAGGACTCCAAGCCCTGGAGGGTACAAGGTCCTTATCCTAATTTGCTTCTTTCTGAGAAGCAAGACCAAGAACAACTCTTTGAGACATTTTCACATACAAAGTACAGCTAATACCAAAGGAGGAACTCCAGAAGAAGCCTGACCTGGGAAAAAATTCCATCACCACTTGTCCTCCTAACTGGTGCTTTTTTCCCAATTATACTAATTTGCTAAATGTATAAAAACTGTATTCACCCAATGTCCATGAGTTTTGTGGACATTCCTGTAACTGCCCCTGGAGATCTCAAATAAAGATCCACTTTTATATCACCTCCCATTTCAATATAATCTCAATTGCATTTCTAGGTTGAAAAAGACAACACTTAAAGCTGGTCCAGTGCCACCCCTGGATGGGCAGGGACGCCTTCCACTGTCCCAGGGTGCTCCAAGCCCTGTCCAGCCTGGCCTTGGACACTTCCAGGGATGCAGGGACAGCCACAGCTTCTCTGGGTGAATTTCTCAGGAGAAATTCTCCTTTTAGAGTCTGTGCAGCTCCTGCCAGTCACCTGTGAACCAGGTACAGGTGAAATCTGTGCCTTGCAGAGCACAACCACAATTTGTTACTGAGTTAAAGACAGCTCTGTTCTCCCTCCCCACATTGAATCCTACAGGATCTTCAAAGTGTTTTGTCTTATGGCAGTCACCTTAATTATTCATATTCAATACCTGTAGATGGCTCAGTGATGGCAAATTCCTCTCTTTTTCCCCCCTTTTTCTCTTTTGAGAGGTGTATTCTGTGCCAGGGTGGTCTATCTTTTTTATTCTGCTTATTTTTACAAATAGCAGAAAGTTTTCCACTTCTTAACACATCAGTCATACATACTATAATCATCATACATACTGTAATCATTATAGTTATTGCTTATATAATTTTCTTTTATATTCCCAAAGTTATGTGTTTTTTTAGAATACAGCAAGAATTAAAACTCAAGAAAATACCAAAACAAATATCTGGGACAGTCAAGCTGAATTCAAAAATCTCTCTGAATTTAAAAAAAAGGTGGCACAAGAAAGCAATTTTTTAAGACTATAAAACCCCCAGCATTTGAATATTAGACCTAACTTTCCTTGCTACCAATTCTGGAAATTTAGAAGCTCAGTCTTCAGGTCAATTTTTCTACTGAACTTGATAAGAACAACTTTCCCTTATTCTTGACTTCAACAGTTTAAGATTGGAAAGGAAGCCATTCTGTCCAACTTTTCATACCTTTCTAAGATAAAGAATAAAACAAGCATTTTTAATTGAAACTTTAAAATTAAACCACAGGTGTTCATTAAAAATATGGCAGTTTGTCTCCTACTAAAATAAAAAGAATAAAAATAAGACTTTGAAGTAAGTGCTGAATTATTGTTCTGATGTGGAGCACCATTTTTAGGCCTTCTCCAGAAAGCTTTGACTTTGCGTTTTCACCTGTCCCACGCTCTCTTTTTTTTCCCAAACCCTCTCTAATCCCCACTCCTTTGCTGTTTAAGCAGCATTTTCCCAGACATGGATTTTTATTTTGTTATTTAATAACTATGGAAGCATTAACTTGTGTATATCTTAATAACATTGATCTCTGCCCATCTGAATATTGGCATTTGAAACCATGATGCTGCTGTTTATTGATTTGCAGCTTTCAGTGGATGTTGTCACTAAATACAAACAATTTACATGGCCCATCCCACTTTTAAAAATAAATACAATAAAACTAATAATTTTTATCTTGTTCTTTAAAATTTGCTATGTTTACTTGGGCTAATGGTATTTTTGTAAAGAGTTCCCCTCAAAAATATGGGCAAATCAGCGTAAAATAAATTACATTTTTTCAAACTAGCAAATGACAAAATACCTCCTCAGAATCTTTCTGTTGTTGTCTCCTAAACAAGACATATCAGCAGCAGTATCTACTGACAAGAAAAACTTAAGGAATCTAAAAAGTTCAGAAAATAGCCTAAAAATGCCTCTACAAAGTTTTGAAGAGATAAAAAGATTAAGACAGTGAGGAACTGGGAAAAACAAGGAAAACAGGCACTGAATTCCCTGCCCACTTTATGCTTAGAGCTGCTCTTTCAATTTATATCAGCCTAATTTTTCAGTAAGTGCTGCTGGTTACACTGACACAAAAAAGAAGTGTGAAGAAACAGGACTTCTATTTAATTTGTTTTTCACACAAACATGCAAATCTTTGATTATTCATTTCTTTTATCTTTGCCTAGCAGTGGGAAATCCTTATCAGTAGAGAACAGCACCCAAATGACAACGTGTGTTTGCCTCTTCCACAGTTCCATTCCGTGGCAGTGAACTCCAAATTTTCCTGTTAATGACTGCAGAAGGGCAAGATTTCATCTACAAGCTCAATTGTAATAAAGAATGGCAGGCTAACATGGTCAGCAACACAGGCCATTTTTCATAGATACATGAAAAAATATATAAATTAAACATAAAAATATCCACCCTCCTATCCGGGAGTTGTGGAGAGCAGCAAGGTCTCCCCTGAGCCTCTTCTTCTCCAGGCTGAGCCCCTCAGCTGCTCCTTATCAGACTTGTGCTCTAGACACTTTAAAATCATAATTAAATTGATAGAAGGACGGGAAAAACACAAAAATGAAATGAAAAAGAGGTTTTAAATTGAAGAGACTTTAAGCCATTGCTGCCTGACTTGTCAGGGAAAGTGGTCAAAAATATTGGGATGGGAATGATGTTGCCAATAAGTGATGTTTTAGTTTTTACTGAGCAGTGTTTGCACTGAGTCGTGGATGTTCAGCTCCTCACACTGCCCTGCCAGAGCTGGCTAGGGGCACAAGGAGCTGGGAGGGGACCCAGCCAGGGCAGGCTGGCCCTAAGTGTCCAAAGAGATATTCCAGACCCCAGGACATCCTGCTGAGCAGGAAAACTGGGGGAACTGGGCCAGGACACTGAGATTGCTGCTCAGGGACTGGCTGGGCATCCATCAGCAGTGGTGAAATACTCCACTCTGCATCACTGCTGTTGTATATTCTTTATCATCATCGTTATTATTATTTTCCCTTCCATCTCTGTCCTGTTAAAATGACTTTATCTCAACCCATGATTTTTAATTTGTTTCCAATTCTGTCCCCATCCCACTGGGGAGGAGTGAGTGAGCAGCTTTGGGGTGTCATAAACCACAATAACACCCCGTGCCCCTTGGTTTCTCTAATTCCCTTTGGAGAACTGAGGAAAGGCAGGAGCCTCCTCCACCTACTGGCACGAGCACCTTGCCATCACCTTGCACAGCAGAAGAGGACCAGAAAGACAGGAAATGGCTCAGAGGTCTCTTTTATCATTCTCCTGCTCTGCCAAATCACTGATTAGCTACTTTCAGACAATAACAGAAGATTTTGTTGCCAAGGTGACCTCATTTCTGAGAACCCAGTTCTCTTCCCGGGTGATTACATTTCCATGCTAGAGCCCTGAAGGAAAAAAAAAATCCTCAGTGCTTGTATTTATTTTAATCTCTGCACTCATCTCTAATTTTTAAAGGAGAAATTAGTTACACATCAAAAAAAAAAAAATTGAGTTAGTGGCTCATTAAAGACAGGCAGAATCTAAATGCCCCACTAAATTTATAACAGGCAGGCAGACATTTCCAAACTTGTGTGGCATAAAGACAAAACTGTGAGCAACACATCAGTCCCATCCTGCTGCAAGTCACTCACCCTCCCTTCAGTGAAGGCAGAGAACAAAGGAACAATTCTCTGACTTCCCCACATTTCAATTTATCTATTGAATAACATCATTATTATGCCTTCAACACTCACTAATAACAATTAGTGTCTTAACACAGAGTGAGAAACATGAGACGCTGAGATCCACACGAGAAAACCTAATTTTCCACAAAGCCCAAGGAAAAACAAGCAGAGAATCTGAGATCTCTCACCATGCTGAGTATGGGTTTAAAAGGTTCTCTCAGAACCTAGAGCCCAATATTCATTTCATCTTTATGAGTATTTAAAACTCTGTGAAACATTTGGTTTTTTAAGGAACAATTAAGAACTCAACACTTACAGAGAAATAAAACAGAAGACTAGAATATGTTAACAAACAAGCAGATTGTGCTGGAAACTATCCCCAAACACACACACAAATTTTACTGGATTAAATTGGTCTCAATACACCAGTGAAAGGTGCTTTCAACCCTCCCCAAACATTTGGGTTCCTGCTTAGCAGATGAACTGCAAACAGGGAGGCTGGGACTGAGATCCTCTCTGGCTTTTCCCCCTCCTGGCCACACATTTCAGTGGTGAGAGGCAGAGGGGAGCAATTAAATTCCAGTTCTACTGATCAGCCACGTCCTCACCCTGTTAAAAAAGAAAAGTGAGTGGAACAATGAAGCGTAGGAGCCTCCGGCAAAAAATGCCTTTGGGAACGAAAACAGAATCCATGAACACAGAAAGTTCTTATTCCTGAGCATTATTTGAAAAACAGATGTTCTATAAACAACACAGCTGCAGTTAAATCTTATCAGAGTGCCTTGTCACACAGGACAAAAGCAGCACAACTGGATTGTTTCCATTATACATCTCTGCATATACTTTAAAATGTGTTCATTCTTCTCCCCCTTGTGTGGAACATGAGACCTCTCAGAATCTCCAACACAGGATCAACTGTAAAGAAGGTTTCAGGATTTTTCTGTTCCTCAATGAACCTCTACAATACTAATATTTAAATTATTAACTACTAACAGTCTTTCCTTCATTAATAAAGGCATACCATCAGTAAAGAAGTTTAGAAATACTAACCTCACAATATAAAATTATATGATTGTGGTTTTCTCGATGAAAATACAAATGGTGACAGTCTAATGACATGTATGATTGCATAGTAAAATATCATTAAATTTACTGCAGCAAAAATATTTAAAATAATCAAATGTGAATTGTTTTCTTCACCAAAATGACACACCAAAGTATCACAGCCAGATATGCAGACTAGATGGGGCTCTTTAAAAGGCCACTAATTTTAAACTGGAATTCTGTTTAAAAATAATAATAATTTTTTAAAGGCTTATATAAAAAAAATGAATAGGTACAGAAAAGCCTATATCCTCGTAAATCACATTTTCATAGTTTGAACACAGTTTATGTGACACAAAATGTGTTTTAATTTGATTAACTGAAAACACAGCTCACAAGTGCTGTGCCAGAATTGCAAGAATGTTCATGAAAAACAAGCAACAGAAACCTGAAGGTGAGTCCTTGACTCATAAATTGGCACAACCACAAATGCAAATCATTGTTTTTCAAATTTCCTCAACAACTACAGGCACTGAGAAACCTGCAGCATTCACTGGGAGTCTCCATTTATTCTCTAAACCAAAGAGGCCCCTTATTAAGTCTTTAACTTCATGAAAGACTTGCAGAACATCATTTCAGGCAGAATATGCATAAATCAACCTCACTATTGGAAATGAGAACTGGCAAAGAATTTATCTGCAAGCATCCTGAAATTAGAAAGGCCCAGGTAACAGAAGTTAATAACATGTTACTTTCTTGGCTTGGAGCCTTCAAGCTTCAAATTTAGCTAATTTATTTGCAAACTGCAATCCTGTATTTGGGCAGGAACATAGATCAATTGATAACTTTGAAGTAATTACAAATTGACATAGTGAAGTGTGCTTGAGCTTCATTTACACATATTATTTTATCTTTAACATGCAAAACCAAAATTATGCTGGAAACAAGTTACATAAGAAATGTAGCTTAGGTTTAAAAAGCCCTAAAAATCAAAAAAAAAATAAAATCTAATAAAAGGAATCTTTAAAAGCCTAATAAGCACTTTAAAAATTATTTCTTATCGCCTATTTCCACTATTTTTGTTCTTTTCCTCTGTAAGTTATTTAAAATAGAAAAATAAATCCCCAGGTAGGTGAGGAATGCAAGTGGAGGTGAATGCAAGACCATTAAGCTCCAATGTAAATTCTGCTTGCGTTAACTTTGAGTTAACATATCATAAATATTAATTCTCAATTTCTCAACAGTACATTTTAATTACCGGTATCCTACAGAGGATTCAAATAAAATTTTGAGGAGCGGAGAATACAATGACTACCACATCTAGTTCTGACTGGAAATTCCTGGTTGGCTTCAGCTGTTAAGTCTCTGATAAAACTCATTCAGTCATAACATGGAAAAAGAGACAGTAACTTAATTTGGTGAAGTAAATCAATCTTCTGTGAAAACCACAGAAAGAGGATATTTTATTGTGTGTTTTTTCTTAATCGTGTGTATATTATCATGAAATACACTTTGTTTGTAGAATTTAGGGCTCTCACAAGGAATCAATGCACTCTTCTTCTTTACTAATTTACTTCAGTAAGTTTTAAAACACAGCTAACAGACAGTGTAATAAAGAGCATTTTTAATTTTCTAATTCCAGAAAAAAAAAGCAAGATACTGACACTGTGGCCCTTCTCGATTATACTAAGCAGCAAAAATTACACAACTTTTAGATTAAAAATTTGCACACGCATACAGGGGTTGATTGGGAGTTATGCATCCCTTCACCCTTCTACAAGAAATCATTATCTATTTTAAACTCATATTCTGTTTTTCTGTTTCTCCACCACCTGGCAGGAGGACCAGTTCCATCCCACTCTGCCAAATGCCAGGAATAAAAACTTCTGGAAATGGACAGGAGCTCAGGATGTCAAACAGGCTGTCACTGTGCCCAAACTCTCTTAAATATCATAGAATCATAAAATAAATCAGTCTGGAAGGGACTTCAGAGGTCACCAAGCCAAATCAGTTGTTCCACCCAGGGTCAACTGGGAGGCCAAAACAGAGCTCAGACTTTGTCCACACAGGTCTGGAAAAGCTCCACAGATGGAGACTGAAGCTGTTCCAATGCCTGACTCTGCTCTTGGAGGTAAACTGATAATCTCATTAAATGCTCAATCCTTTCACCACAGGGAAGTTTCCCATATTTCCTTAGACTTCCCTGCTAGGAGTTCCCTGGAAGCCACAAGTGCTAGTTAGGAATAGGGAAGGAAACCACCAGCTGGAAGATGAATCCTTCCCACAGATGTACAGACTTGGGAGCTTGTCCTGCATCTACTTCCCCCTTTCATGAGTGAAATCAAAGCCCCTTTTAGCTACAAAAGCTCCTTCTGTCAGGACAACAAAGCAGATAATGTTTATGGGCAACTAAACTCACACGTGTCCTTCAGACAGCCTGGTACAACAGCAACCATGAAAATCAGACACTGGGTTCCACTCCCTCACCACCCCACAATGCTCACCATCCACAGAAAAGTATTTTAAAACTCACTGAACATCACAGAACACCAGAATTTGGGTTGGAAGGGAATTAGGAATGATCCAGTCATACCCCCTGCCATGGGCAGGGACACCTCCCACTATCCCAGGTTGTTCCAAGCCCTGTCCAGTCTGGCCGTGGACACTCCCAGGGATCCAGGGGCAGCCACAGCTTCTCTGGGCACTCTGTGCCAGGGCCCTTCCCTCACAGGGAAGAATTTCTTCTCTCTCCAGCCTTCCTATAGGCCCTCTTTAGGTACTGGAGTTTTTATTAAGTTTCAAAAAGGACAGGAGGAAACCACATTTTCCCAAAAGACATGACCCACTTCTGAACCTTTATTTATTTAACAAAATAAATATACCAAGAAATGAAGAAATACTAGTTCTAGAAGCTAAAGAAAACTGAAAATATTTAGAAGTCTCCCAAAACCAAAAAAATTAGGATACAAGGCAAATAACAAAAACTGAGATCATCATAAAGCAAAACCAGATCAAGTTTACAACTTTTTTCAACTATGTTCTTTACCAACACTCTCAGAGAAATGGGATCACAGGTGCCAGGCACACTTTAATATCATAAACTGACAGGTGAAGGTTGCATTTCATATCCCAGTGTCAGGCACCTTCTGCTCCCTTCCAGCTGAGGCCTTCACACATTATGTTCCAGGTAAATCCTGTCAGTTATGTGTCAGGAAATTTGGAGAGGAGACAGGGAAATGAAAATGACCCCAGTAAGAGTAATACAGACATCAAGATCAAAATGAAAATGGTAAGAATTGTTCTGAATTCTTAATAACCTCTTCGAAAAGGTCATTTAGCAGCTCTGACTTTAGGTTCTTCTTCCACAAAGAAGAAATGAACGAAGTAAAATGGGTAAATTTTAGTACTTTATTTTCCCAAAACTTACTCAATTAGCTGAAATACCATGAAAAATATACCTGTCCTGCCTCTCTTTTAATAAAGGTTTGCAGCTCAGAAAAACTGGGAAAAAAATGCTGAGAATCTGAAGCAAAGTATTGGGCATGTAACCATCCATCTATGTGGTGTGAAATCCAATCCTTTAGTAACCCAGGAGTAAATAACTATTCCTTCTGCATTAGGCTTTGATAGAAATTTTTCCCTTTGGATTCACAAAACCCAGTTATAACAATCCTTAGAAAAATGCCCTGAATCCAACAAGTCATAATTTATACCTTTGCAAAAGCCTTGGGTATTGGCAGAACGATGAAAGCAAAATCTGCAACTCAAGTGATAATTTGGATGTCCAGATTTGAATAATGAGCTACATTCACCTGGTATTCAGAACAAAGGTCAGTAAGGAAACCAAGGGTCTCTCCTCCCCATGCTGACCTGGAAGATCAGGCTGTTGGTCAAGGGCAAACTGTGTTTAAAGAAAAGAAATGAGGAAGCCGAGAAAAGACAGCCATTTTTATTTAAGAAAATAATTAAACAAAACCAAAAATATCTCCAGCTCTCAGATTGATGATGTTTCAGTCACTCAGTGACTGAAATTATCAGGATGAATTTCCTATCCAATGTAATTCTTAAACATGTAGTAAGTATTTCACAGTCTTGAAAATTCCAGATAATCTGTGTCTGTGTCCACATTTATATTTTCCCAACAAAGGGCTGCTTTGTGTTTAAGGACTCTTTTCTTATGTCTTTCACTACAAATGTGAAGCTATTTAAGAAACTTTGTTAAATATTTTGCAGAATACAAATGTTTCAATGGGAATGTACTTATTTTAAGAACATCTTGCTGTGAATCCAAGAGAAATCAGGTTCTCTGGTTATTAGCTGATGTACAAGAAGTATTGCTACAACACCTAATTTTTATTTATAGCTCATTGTAATAGAACATTAGAAAACAGGTTTGTACTCTATTCTTGGTGAACATCACTGCTTTATTACTGAAGACAGATTTAATTTCATTTCCATCAGCTGGTGTTGCACTTCAGTTATTATGGCTCCAATGGGTGTAATGAAATGTCACTGCTCTGCAAGGCGAGTCAGGAACAACATTATAAAATCAATACCATGGTCAGGCTGTTCTGGCATTCCTGAGACTTATGGGTTACTTTATAAAACTCGTGTGCTAACTGCGTTAAGGTCTCTTCCCTTACATCCCCTGGTTTTCAATTTTCTGTGATATTGAAAACCTGCAACTGCTCTACACAAATTCTGCACATTTGGCTCTGTCCAGTGCTAGCACCTTACACAAAGTCTGATGCCTATTGCTTTTTATAATAGGCAAGAGCAAAGATGCAGAAAACAGCAAGTTTAACTCGATTTCAAAGCCCTCTGCTATGCATTGCTGAAAGCTCCCTCCCTTCCTTTCATCAGATTCCTCTCTGGGTTCAACACTGCCAGGCAAACAGGGCCTCAAGCGGTGCCTGAATGGTCCTGAAAATGATCCAGCTTCAGCAAGGCTCCATCTGAAATCAAGCCATAATGTCCCTGTCAGCAAGCTCCCCATGCTGAACGCTGGGAATCTGGAATAGCTGAGCCCTGCTGATGATGCAGCAGTACAGGGACACAGTCATGGCCTGGAAGAGAGGGTGCATGGCTCAAGGATTGCAGCTGGGCAAGGAAAAGGTTCCCATTTACGCACAGACAGTGGAAATGTTTTGATTCTTGAACTCCAAACTGTGCAAACTGGCAGGTTCTTCCCTGCCAAGGCGAAAATTATTCAGGATATGCCTGAAAAAATATCAGCCTTAAAGTGAATAAATATGATGTACACAATTTAAGTCACATACTCATTATCCAGTGAGCTCATGAATACTGCTTGAAGTACATGTACCTGCTACCTTTATTAATCCAAGTGTTAGAGCAATGTATTTCGCTGAGAAGTTGGGCAGAACTGGTTGCTCTCTTCCAGACCTATCAGTTAACAAAGAAAGCAGCCATGGTACACCAGCCTCAGGCTGGAAGGACACAAACTAACAAGGCTGTACAGCCTGGACAGGAGAAGGCTCCAGGCAGAACCATCCAGCACCTTCCAGTGCCTAAAGGAGCTGCAAGAAAGCTGGAGAGGGACTTGGGACATGGGCCTGGAATGACGGGATAAGAGGGAATGGCTTAAAATGAAAGAATGCAGGTTCAGATTTGATATTAGGAAGAATTCTCACCTGAAAGCATGGTGAGGCCCTGGCACAGGGTGCCCAGAGTAGCTGTAGCTGCTCCTGGAGCCCTGGAAGTTCCAAGGTGAGACTGGACAGGGCTTGGAGCAACCTAGGCTAGTAGAAAGTGTCCCTGCCCATGGTCAAGGGTGGATGAGATGGTTTTTAAGGTCCTTCCATCCCAAACCAATTTGGGATTTGGATTTGATGGTCCATGAGTCTGTGACTCTGAAGTGCTCAGTGCTGGTGTCAGGGAGAGGGAACTACAGGGACATAGCACCACTCGTTACTGGAATGCACACACAGATAAATCCAACCCAAAGAGCTCCTGCCAGCACAGCTCAACCAGTCCCGAGGTATTACACTCACTGCTTCTCTCTAAAGCACAGCTACCAGTATTAACATTGTGTCTGCTACATGTTAATAATATGGAAAAAAAGATTGGTGTGTCTCACTGTCAATTTGGGAGAAAAGGCAGAGGCCATGTTTTGACATAATAGACATGAACAGCAGAGAAATCTCTTAATTGCTGTGCTTTCTTCCTCCTTGTTTCCTTAGATCCACCCTGTAATGAACACATAATTTTAATCAAAGCCCATTAAAGAAGTATCGCTCCTTTTCTCTCATCAACAAAATAAAAAAATCACACCAGACAGTGAGAAATTATTGCAATGACTGGAATGCTGAGGATCTTCTAAATCTATTTGAGGATGTGTTAAAAAGATACTTCTTCTTTAAGCACGGTCAGTGAGGCTGTAAAGCTGCTCCTCACACCATCACTCTGCTGTGCCTCAGATCCAGGCACACAGCTCAGTACCCAGACACCTGTACTATCAGCTAAATGTTAATGTATTCTGTCAAAACCAGATTACCTTCCCCACTAAATTATTCAATGTCATTATCCAACTCGGCCATCTGCAATCCTAATGCCTCGTGTTCGAAAACTCGCAGCGCCTGCTGTATTATTTTTGTTTTACATTCCTACATAAATCCTCTAAACTCAATATGTTACAGCGAATCCACAAAATCAAATGCAATCTGCTGGGCTGTATAACACCAGTTACTGAAAATCGAAGGGTTTATTATAGCAACAATTCAAGGAGTCACTGAGCAGTCTGGGTGGGCTGAAGGTCGAACCACACGCTAAGGAGCGAGTTAGATAACCCATGCTGCACAACAAGGTATGTGTGTTTGCTATACATAGCATGGCCTTGAACCCATCCGTGGATTTCATATCTAATAAAAATCCGAACAGTTGGTCTGATTGGATTTTAAGTGATGCAAATTTGGAAATCAAATAGGCAGACTCCCTTTAGACTTGGTCTATTTAAACCATAATTGTAAAGAACCGCAAATTACATTTACGACGCCGTGGAATTCTCAGGGGATTCACTAAGAATTTTACCGTAGGAAAAGTATTCATCTTTTTACATTTGTTATTAACAAATCAAAATTTACACAGCCTGTGACACTCTCTGGTTTTGTTATTGCCATTTTGCTTACATGGCAGTACAAGTGTAACCACTCTTCAGTGAATGAAATGCTCTCTAGTTTTCATAGCCATTTAATTATAAGCTTTGACAAAACCCAGTTACATTATTGTCATTCTGTTAGTCTGGCAACACTAAGTAAAGAGATAAAATACCACTTACATTTCCCAGACTAGAGATTAAGGTGTGATTTGGAGACCAGATTCCCATTCTCAATTATAAAGCAGAAGTTTCATTGTCACAAATAAATTTTAAAAGCAATGATGGACTTGAATGACTTCTTTCCTGTCACTTAATACTCAGGGAGAGACTTCATTTGCCTTTGGTTAAGACAGAAGCTGAAAATGTGACACACACCTTCTGCCCAGTACATTGCTAAAATGGAACACACAGAAATCAGGATGAAAAAAGCCTCTTTTTCACTGTTATTAGTATCTCCACCAGAAAATTACCCACGTCCGAATTCTTGAGGCAGGAGATTTATGAGCATGGGCAAATCACAACAGTGTTTACATTTCTGTGCACTTTCACACCCAAAATTCATTTACTCTGCTCACGATCTGACTCTGTTTTTATTCCTCCTCTGTGGAGGGAGTGTTTTAGCACTTATTCTGACCTGTCTTAGAGGAAAACCCTTTTGCTGAAGTAAAGCTTTGCTGCACATTTTAAAATATTTTGTGATAAAAAAAAGTGCATTGGCAGCATCTTTGTTTCTGCCACACTGCAGCCACCCTGAAGCTGCTGCACAAGGTGTGGGGTTTTTGTTATCAGGTTTGTTTAAAAAGCTCACAGTGAGAGTACAGGATTGCAAACCATCCCTGCTCCAGAACTCCACAGCTAATTTTAGGCAGATTTCCCCCAGTAGGAATTCCTGCCCCTTTGGAAGCTACTGATGCTAGCAAGTGGAAGGTATAGCAGGAAAATTGTAGCAGGTGGAAACAAAGTGATCATATCTCAATGTATTAGGCTTGATACATTTAGTATGATGCAGCACATTGTGATTTGTTTCAGTATTTGAAAAGTAAATGCAGGTTAAAATGCATCATGACTACAGATGTGGTTCAAAAAGGTTTTACCAAGTATAAAGTGTAGAAGTTTTCACCACCCTTTGAATAACTGACTCCATTTCTCCCCTCATCCTGGACTAAGCATCTTGCAAAATTCAGCAGAGGAAAAGAAGAGTTAAAAATAGAAGGACAACTGGGTCAAAATGATGCAAAAATAGCTATTCCAGAGGCCTGTGTAAATCTCTTAAAATCTTAATGCTCTACAGGCTGTTTAAGTAAGGATCTGGATTATTCACTTTTAAACAGTAAGTATCACCTTTGGTTCAGGAACTCCCTGAACCATAAATTGCCGGAGGCTAAGATAATAAATTTTGCAAAGAGGAATCACAATCACAGCATGTTTGCCAGGTTCTTATATTCTTCTTGAGTCATCCCCCGTGACTGTTATCAGAGATAAGATACTGGGCCAGATAAAGCTTTATTCTGAGCTCTTTTATGCTCTTATTCCCCAAATATAACCACCTTCTTTGAAGATAAGACCAATTCTCAGTGCTAAGAACCTATACACAATTATCTAACATCACTGAGACAAACTCCCAGAAGATATGAGCAAATCATCATGTGAAGTTATTTTATTCACAGCAACAGACAATCTGCTACATCCAAATCTCTCTGAAAGGACCGTGGCTATTCACTGGCACAATGTGTTTGAAACACTTTCAAAGCCATCTTGATGATGTTACCCTTCACAAGCTGCCCTCTTTAAATTCTCTTCTCTTTTGGATTGTTGTCTGCATAGATTTTTATGTTATTTCTAAGCTTCCCTTGTGTATGATGTAGTCATGATAAGAGAAAGGCATTCCAAGAAAATAATGCAGGGCACTTAAAATTCAGTGTATTTTGAGGGTAGCAATCTTGGGGGTATCCATGAGGACCTGGTTCCTCAAGCACAAGCCTGAGTGATAAGAATCTAGCCTCAGATGAGCAACCACTCCTCACCCTAAGCACCTGAAGCAACCTAAATTCATAAAGACAAGCAAAAATTCTATAGATAAATAGTATTAGAAAGCAAATAATAGAATCACAAAGTGGTTTAGTTCAAGCCCATCCAATTCCACCTTCCACCAGCCCAGGCTGCTCCAAGCCCCATCCAACCTGGCCTTAGACACTTCCAGAGATGGGATGTATCATTCTTGTACTATCACCTATGCAAAATCATTGCACTTTTGCATTTCATGTCCATTTTTTTTATACATGCTCAAAGATGAGGCAGTGAGTTTAATGATCTACTGAAACAAAATCCAGACTATCACAATAACTTCCTACCCAAGGAGTTTCTAGAGAGGATAAGATCTAACAAATACCCTACAAATTGGAAAAAAATATTAGAAATTGATATGAAACCCTAAGAAGCTGAGTCACCTCAGCCAGTTATCTTCTAAGGAATAAAAACAATGTGTAGAGAGTTCTAGAAGGAGCTGTCCCTCTAGCTCCTGTGTGTAAGACACCAAGAAAAAGACCAGAAAAGCAAAGCTATTTACCTGAAAATCTAAATCACCCTAATGCAGTTAGACTACTGTGGGCTTGGCCATCTGGCTTGAAGGCTCATTAGTAAAGAAATGACCCCTTCACATAAAACACAGTTGGGTCATTCCAAGCTAATGAGCCTTCAAGTTTTATTGTTTTGTACACACAAATGGATGTAAATGTGCTTGGGAAGCCTGGCCTTGCACACTCCAAATCAGGCACACCTTTAATTGATTCGCTCACTTCTTTATTTAGTTACTGTGAAAGGACAGAAAAGAAAATAGGAAGAAAAATAATTTAAAAGCCTTTGTACTTCTGCTTCAACATGTATTCCAGTAGTTAAATCCTGACATTAAATTGTTGGGGGTTTTGTTGGTGGTGGTTTTTCCGGGTTTTTTTCTTCTTTTTTTTTTTTTTTTAAATACGATTTCATAGTTTTATTTAGAATTCACCCTGACAAAATGTTAATAATTGAGCCTTTGGAAGGATCATGTGACAGCTCTCCAGGCAGAACATACCAGGAGCAATCAGATCCCATAAATCCAGGACCCAACCCTCATGACATATACAATGAAGTTTTATATCTTGTGAGTTAAGCTTACTGCCTTTCCTGGGGATATTGAGATAGTGAAATCAGGCACCTTATATTCCTAATTGAATCCCTTACAAATACATGTAAGGATGAACAACATTCCCTGACGTCCATGGGATTTGGCTCCATCTCCTCACCCTATAAGCAGAAATCAAAAATACTGCATGGAGCACAAGGTTTCATGCTCACCTACCCAGTCAGAAGAGTAAGACATAATTTTCTATTGAATGATTAGGTTTATGACAGACATCAACAACAACAAATTTCTCCTCTCAATTCCTTTATCTTTTTTTTTCCATTTTTCCTTTTAAAAAGAAAATTATATAGGAAATTTAAAAAAAGTAAAGATTGAGCTTTACTCATATGGACTAATATGGTGTGCTAGCCATGACACTGACCCCTGTTCTATCTTGGATAATAAATTTTTCACATTAAAGTTTGTTTTGCAAAGCCTTTAGTCATTAAACCTATTGTTCAGCTTCAAATGATAAAAAATAAAATAATGGAATAAGAAATAAGTTCAAGTGCCTAAAGTTTGTAACCTTTAAAAGATTCTAATAATTTGATTGGAAAAGAAGTTACAAGATAAAAGGTACAAGATAAAAGATACAAGATAAATTCATGCAATAAAAATAAAAATTCCACAGAAAAATCATCATGAGGTACTTCATAGAAAAAAGAAATACACAAATGGTTTGGCCATTTGACACCACAGCAGCTTCTGTTCTGCTCCATCAGAAACAAAACCCCCACCATTCAATAACCTTAGGAAATTCCCTGGGAAAATGGTCCCACAGCTTGGGAATACTCAGCTTTGGGCTTTTTGTCTCCTTTCTCTCCAAACTGCTGTAATAAAACCCAAATAATGTGATTTTCTGCAGCTTCCTGGGTCTCAGGGGTTCCAGGGACCGGGGCTATGTCATTCTGTGGTTTCTTCTCCTTCCAGCAAGAGCTCACCCAGGGTTTGGTGCAACAGTTTCAGAGCACCAAAGGTTTCATGGCATTAACAGTCTCTGGTTAATTCTGCCTTAGCTACTCGCTCAGCTAAGCCTTAAAGCCCAATTAAAATGTAATTCCTCTGATCCCAGGGTTCAAGGGCATCCCTGGCAATTCATTTGAGAGCCTCACAGTAACCACATTATTGCACACCCTGTACTTTAGAGCACATCCCAACGGGGTCAGCCCCTGGCCACCTAAAGCTACAAAACTACATCTTAGGGAACTCAGTAAATAGAAATATAAAAACTTCATTGCAACTTTAATGCATAATTACAGTTATTATGCATCTGTCTGTGTTGCCATTCTCTTTGTGTTGTTCTTTTAAAATAAACCCGAGAATTGGACAAGGGAGCAAAGATCTGACAAAGATGTAAAAATTCTATATAATACAGGTATTGTGAAGAGGTGAGATCAGTATGTTACCCTAAACTTAAACACAATTTACTTTATAAAGCAGATAAGCTTAAAGCTTTGGTACAGAATCACAGAATAGCTTGGGCTGGACAGGATGATTATCAATCATTATCTAATGATTATCAAGCTCCAACCGCTTCATATGGATTAGGGAGACAAATTAATTGAAAAATTATAGACAAATTAATTTCACAAAATGCTTCATTTCATTCCGTTGTACCCAAAACACTGTAAACAGTTGCAATATCTGTTAAAAGGCAAAATTCTGAAAAAGTTTCCAAATATTACGAAGATTGAATCAATACTTCAAAATCAAAAATAATCCAATATAAAAAGAAAATTGCTTCAGCTCAGTCATGTTAAAAAAAAAGAAACAATTCTCCTACTCTTACTAGTTTTCAGGGAATGATGACTGCAGAGACCTTTTTTGTCTTTCATTCCTCAAGTGAAAATGTAAAAACCGACTCCATGTGCTCCCAACATCTGGCTAATACACAGCTCTGGAAAAAGCCAGAAGTTACTGTGTCACCTTTGCATTTCTCTTGCACTTTGGAAGTTGTAAGATACCAGTTGTAATAAATACCAGACCCCACCAAACACTGATATATTTGGTTTCATATTACCATACATTTCCCTGCTGTAGAACTTGGAAATGATTCAGTGTAAGTATGCACTTGTTTTCAAGTGTTCTTGTACCTACAGCCGAAATAATTTACCAAAAAATTCAAGTAGAATTTACCACCTCATTTCTATCTGACAGTTCATCCATTTAATACTAATTTTATTAAAAGACGTTTTCCCCCAAACAAGCTTTTGAATCTGTTTCTGAAGAACCCACAGCTACTAACAAGGTACCATCTTTTCTTCCTGTACTATTACGTTTTCTTGGATTACAGCTGTACCACATCAGCATGCAGATCTTTAGTGATGCACAAAACATTTCTCATGTGCAAGCACGCCCTCTTCTGGATATCCAGCACCATCATTTCGGATGAGAATTCCCTAAATTACAGCTAATTCCTCCAACACTGCCTTGCAGAGACCTGCACTCATTTTTAAAAGCATTCCTGGTATAAACAAACAAAAATAATCCAAACCAGTGCTGGATAAACTGCAGGTTTACACAAAACTGACATATTTTCTGAGTTTAGATTGCTAATGGCACTCTAAATACTGCAGAGAATCTTTTACTGATAGGAAAAGAGCTTTGACCTTTCCTGAGGTGAAGTGCATCCTTGACTATCCAAATTCTGATTTAATTATGTGTTGTTTTTATCTGAGTTTTCAGTACAACAGGCAAATCAAACGCATTCAGAATTTAGCCAGTTATAGTAAAAATTCAGTGCCACTGCTGAGGAGATGCAGGTAGTTTTTAAAGAAAATAAATCAAAAAGAGAGAAATCCCATGACTTTGATAACACAGATGTTTTGCACCCCCTTCAACAGTCAAATACTACATTTATACAGTTACTGAAGGATTTTTAATGTGGAACAGAAGATGTTCTGTAGCCTCTGAGGAGAGAGATTTCTGATGTGGTTTTCTGAAAGCTCACTAATTGCAGTAAGTCCATGCTCCTTTTACCTTGATTCATTCCCAGTAGTTCTATAAATGCATCAGGAATACTTTTCTTTGCCTCCAAAAGAACACAACACCCAACAACATTAATCTGGATTATGAAAATACTGAAACTAAACTCCAGACACCACAAGCAGGTATGTACAGAGCTAATAATCATATTATTATTGGTATAGCATAAAATGCACAATAAACTTCTCTCATATTGATATTGACTTGCATACATGGAACAACAACAAATTAATAGCCCATAAATGCTAACTTCAGTAGAAATAAAATTAGAGAGGTTATGAATCACACTATATAGACAAGATTGATAAAGGGCTTTCTTTCAGGTGGACAAATAGCTTTAACAACATCATTTTCAAACAGGCTACATCTGAAATGGAGGCAATGCTTCCCAGCACATCAAAAGCACCTGCAGAGGCATTACTTCTGTAAGAACACACTTCAGAAAAAAGAAAACAACTAACTAATTACTGCAAAATTAAATGAGTTGAACATGAAAACCATTGCATGAAAATGCAGTATTAGGGATTTGCTATGCTTTGATTTTGATTGGGGTTTTTTATCAAGAAACAACACATCTTCTCTGAATATACTAAGTTTAAAATGATGAAATACTCTGATCAGGTACCAACAGTACATTCAGACCTTTTGTATGCACACATACATATACAAGATAAAACAGTGAGGAATAACAAAAACATTTCTCAAGAAATGCAGGTTTCCTGAGTACTGATAAAATTGGGGTCCACTTACTGAATCATTTATTCCTGACTGTGGCATATAAGAAATCAGTATAATATTTTACAGGAAGGCACTTTGAGTTGTTGGTCAAAAACAATGAAATAATCATTAAAATTATATCCCACACCATTGTGACTGTTGTGCCACTCATTCTGTCATGTGTTGGTTTTGTCCCAGCTTTCAGTTTAATGGGCAAACCAAAGCCAAACACTGTAATTATATAATTAATGCAGAATTTTTTTACTGTGGGAATGGCAAGGCTTTAATGCATTCAGACTGACATGACCTCAATTTTAATGTTGAGTAGGAGAGGCCCAGGCAGACTAAGCCCTACAGGAACCGAGGAAATCAGGTTTGGATTGACTGTCAGTCTAGAAACTTTCCCTGCTAATTTGGAGGGAAGTCTCTTGTTAGAAACATCACTCAGCCTAATATGCCAATTCAGCCTCTGATTCACAAACCTCCTGTGATTTATTTACATTTTAACATGACATACAACACTTTCATAATGATATATCATGGTCTGCCTTTAAAGACAAAGAGCAAAAAGAAGGCAAAATGTGCTCTGCTTGATACCACCAAGGAAAATCCAGCACTGTGGTTCAAAACCACCATTTCCTCCAACAAATATTAGAATCACAGAGTCAGAGAATCTGTAAGACAGCTGGTGACGGATGAGATAAGGAAAGAGGGGCAGGAACTGCTCCTTATCCTTATCAGTGAGCTCAGCTGTGGTGACTGCCCTGCCAGGGAGGTCCTGGGACAGTCACACGTGGCCTGAAGGTGCTCACTCTGCTGATGGCCACAACGGGCCACGATGGGCCCAGCTGCACTCCTGTCATGGGCAGCTGTATGGAATAGAAGGTGTCAAATTCTCCCTGAGTGTCCTTGATCCACAGCATCCCATCATCCAGGTGTCCCTGATCCACACCATCCCATCATCCAGGATCTTCCTGATCCACACCATCCCATCATCCAGGATCTCCCTGATCCACACCATCCCATCATCCAGGATCTTCCTGATCCACACCATCCCATCATCCAGGATCTCCCTGATCCACACCATCCCATCATCCAGGATCTTCCTGATCCACACCATCCCATCATCCAGGATCTCCCTGATCCACACCATCCCATCATCCAGGATCTTCCTGATCCACACCATCCCATCATCCAGGATCTCCCTGATCCACACCATCCCATCATCCAGGATCTTCCTGATCCACACCATCCCATCATCCAGGATCTCCCTGATCCACACCATCCCATCATCCAGGATCTTCCTGATCCACACCATCCCATCATCCAGGATCTCCCTGATCCACACCATCCCATCATCCAGGATCTTCCTGATCCACACCATCCCATCATCCAGGATCTCCCTGATCCACACCATCCCATCATCCAGGATCTTCCTGATCCACACCATCCCATCATCCAGGATCTCCCTGATCCACACCATCCCATCATCCAGGATCTTCCTGATCCACACCATCCCATCATCCAGGATCTCCCTGATCCACAGCATCCCATCATCCAGGTGTCCCTGATCCACACCATCCCATCATCCAGGTGTCCCTGATCCACACCATCCCATCATCCAGGTGTCCCTGATCCACACCATCCCATCATCCAGGATCTCCCTGATCCACACCATTCCATCACCCAGCTGAAGCTCCCTGCCCCAGGGGAGGTACCTGGGTGTTCCTACCTGGACCTGAGTGAATCTAAACCCAACAGATTTCGTGGTTTAGGGGTTTCTTCTGCCCCTGGTGAGTCCAGTCTGTGACCATCATTTTGACCAGCTGCCATCAAACTGCAACCACCAAATCTCCTTGTGAAGCCTTCGGGTGGTGACATTTTTGCTCTTACCCTTTCCTTCTCTTGTACATTTTCTTAAGTGGATTTTATGATTTTATATTGTCATATTACTAAAGATAACAACCAAAATGCCTACTTATCTGTTTTCCTCTGCAACCGAATTATTCTACAATAAACCCTACAGAGAACACCCATTCAGGGTTCCTTTCACAGTAATCCACCCCAAGGGATTTATTAACAAGAAAATGGGCTACCCTCCCCTTTTAGAGTGGATTTTAACAGGTAGTTGCAAAGAGTAAATTACTTCAGTAAACTTTAAAAACCTACTCATCCCAGCGGGGATGTGTAAACCTGCAATCACCAGAACCTAAAATCAGGACAATTTTTTAGGATATTTGTCATTTCCAAGCCATGAAGTTTCATTTTCTCAGAGCTTTTTTATTTGTTTCTGATTGTAAACACCAGTGTGGTTCTCTGGATCTGGTAAGAAAAACACAGCAAACTGAATATGGAATTACAAAACCAGGAAATTTGGGAATGAATAAATAAATCAAAACTAACTTGTGCAGTTGTAAATGATGCAGCATTTCTGTAAAACTACTGAAAAATAATGGACAGGCCTTAGGATGAGGTCCTGACATCATCAAAATAGAAGAGACAGAAGGTTCCTGGAAAGGTTTATTGAAGTCACACTGCAGGCTGCATACCTGGACAGTGATTTATGCACGGTCATGAGCAGTCAAGGCACTCAGGAGGGATCCATAAGTGCACAAATCTTAAACTGACCAAGAAGCAATGCACAGAACATTTGGGGACACATCCCATTCCTCCAATAATAACTGCCGTGTTTCTACTCGTTCCTTTCAAGTACACAAACACAAAACTGCTTTAAAAGAGCCAGGTGAACAGTAAAATAGCTCATCTCCAGCTTGAAATACAGTGGAAAACTTTAAACAAGCTGCTGGCCTCTAAAAATTACTCAGCCAGCCAGGATGTGACAATGGTTCCGATGGAAAAACCTGCTGTGCCAGTCATGCCTGATGCTGCTGCTGCTCCAGCAGTCCATCTTTTGTCACTCATCCCTGATTCCTCATCTCAGGACAGCTCTGGACATTCCTCTGTCTCATAACTGTAATTTACTGCTCACTGTCACCCAGATTAACCTTACACAAGTCAGCTCCAGCACTGAAATGTACACACCAATTATTGCTTATCTTAAATATGAATTCAGATGAAGCTGTTAAATGTGACAGCTGGCAGTATCTTGAGAGTTTATGGATTTTTCAGTTGCTGTCATGTTTTTCGTTCTCCAATCAAGCACAATAACCAGCTGTCCTCTAAGGACATTTCATCTTCATGTACTGCACCACTCTGTTTTTCCTTTGAGCAATTCCAATTTTTTACTGATATATTTGTGAAGAGAAGCTGCCAGCAGGCTTGTGCTTTCTCATTTGTTTTTCTGCTATTTTGGTGTTTCAAGAAATGACATTTTCTTCTCTATAGGAAACAGGAATTAGCACCTATAGCAACTGAGGAGTGAGCAGTATCAGGGGTGAGTAGTAACTTTAGAGAGTAAGATTTCAAAGAGCAAACATTAAGCAGCATTACCCCCGTGGTAAAGTAGGATCTTCCTAGAGCACATTGCAAAGGATTGCATCCAGATGGTTCTGGAATATTTCCAGTGAGGGACATTCCACAACCTCTCAGGGAAATTTGTCCCAGTCCTCAGATGTGATCCCTTCATCTACACATTAAATCATCAGTAGTAATACAAGACTCCATGATCATACCAGTCAGACACACAGAAATATTATCTGTCCCAAAAAACAATTATAATTAAAAAAGAAAAAGCCAAGCAAGCTCCTCTGGAATGTCAGCAGGACTAAGAGCAGGAACACTGGATAAGAGGGAAAGCAAGGCGGGAGAATGAAGTTGGCTTAATAACGAGCCCAAAGGCTTTAGAGGAGAAAATCACATTTGAACCAGCTGGGAAATGCCTTTTCAAATGCAGATTTGAATTAATGCCAAGCCAGTGCTGGAGTGATTACAGAGGTCTTTAACACTCACAGCTTACTCACTTGTCAACTGCTTTCCAAATTTATCATTGATACACCCCAGCAACACAACATTCAGTCTGTCTCTGGCACTGAATCTGATGATGTCAGAGGGAATTCAAAGCATCTTTTTTAAGCACATTTTTCTAAAGATATAATTTCCTCCCTTTCTTATGTTAATCAGACATCAACCCAGCAGCACCCTGAGCCTTGCTTCAAAGGGTGCCCAGCACTGGGTTGTGTTTGGCAGTGCATTTCTGACCCAGGAATTTCAGAGCTGGAACTCCCAGGTTCCTGGTGTTTTTGCTCCCTGACAGCCTGCAGTACAAATCATGAAAGGCCCAGGAGAGAAAACCAGCAGGAAACCAGGCCCCAATCAGAGCCAACCATCCGGTAAATAAGGCTTTCATTTAGACAAATGGAAAACAATCGCATTAAGAGCTTCTGTGGAGCTGCATTTAGGTCTTCTCTGTAGGACAGAAGTCTAGAAATGTAATTTTATTTTGAAATAAATTACGGGATTTATCGCATATACGTAAGAAGCTGAAAAATACCCTATTAATTTTCTCTGAGACTCTGGCAAAAAAAAGTCACATGACTCAGCAGACTGAGAACTCTCTTGCCTCAGCTGCCCAAAAGTAACAGATTTTAGAGTTCAGATGAGTTCATGAGAGAAATAATAGATACCATGCTGGGAAAAGATTTTGTTGAAGTTACTGATCAGGCAAATGAAAATATGCATATTTCTGGATATACCAAGAATAATAAAACTGTTTGCAACTCATCTCTCCATAGAAGTTCTTGCAGAGAACTCCCAGGGTTCTCCCTTGCAGAGGATTTAGGTATTGTGAGACTCTGGTCAATGCAGTAACTATACAGATATATAATTATTCATAGAACTAGTAAAGAGCCAAGGGACTAATTAAAAACATTATTTGACAGGTAGGAAATGGAACAAATCAACATTTATCTGAGGAGAAGGAAGCAGAAACCAAAACACATCTTTTATAATAGTAAATAATACAACTGAAGAAACAGCACCATTTTTAACTTACCTAAGTCAAAATCTCCCCTACCCCTCCTATCAACTTTTTTTTTTCAGATTTTTATTGGATGCCAAAATTTTGAAAGTATCTACTTTTTCTTCAACTCATAGCCCTTTCCTTCAGCTCTTGAAGTTTTGTAAGAAACACCCCTCTGAACCCAAAGCATAGAAGTAGATGAATGAAAAGGAACTATTTTAAGCAGGAGAAGGACTGAACCATCAATGACTGAACAGCACATTGCCACCACCCTACACTTCATCGTCTGCATCCTTTAAATATCACCACAAAGTATTTACTTTGTTGTATGCTTATTAGATCAACACTCATCATCCCAAAAACCCATCATTTTTCAGCTACCATCAAACAGAAGAAATCCCAAAGCATGAATGTGTGAGTAATTTCACAATTCTAAAGCAAGAGCAGGATTGCGGTGGTTTCAAGCCACACAAATAGAAGATGTTAAAGATGTCCAGCTCTGCAAAATCAGCCTTGAGACTTAGGACTGTACCACATTAGGTGTGTGCCACTCACTCTTAGCTTTTTGAAATTCATGAAAGCTCTGAAACATTTTCCAAGTGAGATCTTATGTTATACTGAACACACGCAGAATTACTGAGAACCCAAAAAAATCAATCCACAGGTTTCAAGGAAATAGGTTGAGCACCAAAGCAAATTCTGCCAGGGCAGAATGGATGAAATTCAATCCTTAGGTAACAGGAGCTGCCTTCAAGCTCAGGATCTGATCTCCTGTCCTGGCTAGGGAGACTTAATATATCAGAGAAGTCTAGAGATATTTAACTTATTCCCTGCCTGTATTAGATTATAACAGTTGTCATCTCAATGGCTCTTCAGGCTCTCTTAGCAGTATTGATCTGATCTCCAGTATTGATCTGGTCTCTGACAATTATAACTGAAGCTTAAGCAACGGAGGCTCAACTGATTTAATGAAGGAAGGAGTCTGGATTTGTCCTTTCCTAGAGCTTACCTGACATGGAAGTGGGGCTGGCAGCTACCAGCTGACTCATGGAGGATTCAGACTGAGGAATAAATGCTCAAACAAGCATTGGAATTTTTTAACCTGGTATCTTAAAGTGAAATCCACCCTTAAAAAACTGAATTGACACCTCCTACTTCACCTGTCCCTGTGTAAAAAAAACCTAAAGTTAGGCACAGTAATATGAAATCTTAATCCCATTTCTTGTAACAGCTAACATCAGCTTGGAAATTATCATTGTCAAACATTTCCACACCAGATCTGGTAAAATCAGAAGTACTGCATTTTATGTAATATAAGTATATATTCAGTTTTTATGTTTACTCAATAGGTATAAAAAAATCTTACTTGATGACATTTAAGGATAAAGCAGAAAAAAAACCATTACAGGGGTTGTGCAAGTCAGACTAAGAAGGACACAAACAAGGAAAAAAAAAGACACTTAGAAAACTCATACTGTAGAAACCATAAAAGCAGCTGCTCACACTATTATGTGTTCAGGTAAAAATGATGAAACGATATTAGCAACAGTTGCTTGTATCCTACAACCTTCAGTGTGGTCATAAATGCCTGCAGGAATTTCAAACTCTCCTCCCTCTGTAAATGCAGTTAGAAATAAAATAAGGATGTTTCTGGTCCAGGGGCAAATTGCATCGTTACCAAAACTCAGTGTATTGAAAAAGAGTCACCACAATAAAATAAGAAGCCACCATTCATCAGTTCTCAAAGTTTCTTCGAAAGACCTCCAAGGATTGCACCATTACTGTTTCTACAAAGCAAGATTTTGTAGGAAGATACCCAGCAAGTTCTTTTCCACCACAGCCCCATCACACCTCGTGTTTCATGTTCTCTTTTATAACTTCTAACCCATAACACAGCAGCAAAACTTCACATTCCTTCAAGCTTTCACAAGAACCTGTCAACTATCACTTCAGAAAAACCAAGAAGCAAATAATGCTTTTCATTTCAAACAGCTATTCCTTGAGGTGACTCCATTACAAGGAACAATATCTTTGAAAAGCAACATTTAAGCTTGAACTGTAAAATGAAGTGACTAAAGGACTGAAGTTTGCACTACTGATACTGAATTGCATCACTCTAACAACTGTAACAGTACCAATGAAAATAACAACGTTAAAGTTTCATCCTCAAACACCCTCTTTGGCATAATTTTGATTCCAGCAAAATGGGATCAAAATGTGTCATCTGATACTGTGGGAGCAACCAAAGACAAGAAACAGCAAAGTAGAGGATGCTCAGTTTGATACCTCTTGGCAAATATTTTAAAATTAAAACAGGTTGTTGATGTTGCTTTGGTCTTTTTGCCACATCCTCAAAAGGACACGGCAATAGAACATCGAGTTTCAATACACAATGTTTCATGGAGAGAATCCTCTGGGACAAGCTGTGCAGAACAAAGGTTATGCACTGCCACTTCATACCACAATGAACAATTCAACACTTCTGGAAACCCTACCCAGAGAGGGTTTTTTTTAAATTATGTGAACTAGTGCGGAACTCTCTGCTTTCACGGCAACTGAGTATTTCATAGCTCCACCAGAAAGTGAAACCTTCAGTAGTTTAACCCACACACCAAAAAGTCAACCTCTTATGAATACCTATAGGTAACATCCTAAAAATCAAACACAATGACCATTGGGGCAAGCACACTGCAAATTACCCACATTCATCTTCAACAAGAAAGTAATTCTTGGGCCATTTCACATTTAATTTACTCACCATTGTTTTCATTTTAAAAAGTAGTGTACTTTCAAAGGAATTGCTAGTTACTATATAAGAAGTAACTTTTATCCCAAATTCATGGGGAGCACAGAGTTCCTTGGCAGGTACACCACCACTCCCTGATGCCCTAAGTTTTAGGTTTCACGTTTTTCAGGTTCTGTGCTGTCTAGGGGTGTAGTTCTGTGCCTCATATTAATTGCTAGTAAGCTCTCTTCACAGAGTAGGGAGACAAAACAAATCCTTTTCCAGCTGAAGAAAAAGGACAAGGTGTACAACTTTCAGGCCCAAAAGCATAAACAACAGTGGGCTGAAGAGAGAAACAACAAGGATGAGACCTCACAATCTGAGGGTTGGACATTTGGGCCCCAATATACAAATGGAGCAAAACTTACAGAAGTGTGAGGCCTCGCAACAAGTTGTCCATTTTTTGTGACCATTTTGGGTCCAACTTGGGTGTAGCCCTGGCCAAGCTCTCATCCTGCCCAAGTACCCTAAAGGCCTCTTAATAAATATCTATTTTATTCTTCACCTCTCCAGTCTCTCTTTCATGTCAGCCTTCCCAAGGCATCACCCCTGAGCTTCTGATCGTACCCAACTCCTGTCAAACGTTTGCAACATATCAGAAAGCCCAACAACGCAAAGAGCAGCGCCTCTAGGCTGGGCACAAAGCCACCTTTCTACTTTTGGGACACACTGAAGCCTCGAGCCCGGAGAGTGAGCAGCAGCAGTGACTTACGTTGTTCATGTACTCGGAGAGCAGGTCCTGCAGCGCCTGGCGCACGGCGTTGCACTCGGCCACGATGCGCTCGCGGCGGTCGTCGCGCGTGCAGGACGAGTCGGCCATCAGGGCCGCCCCACTGATGATGCTCTCCAGCCGCTCCTCCAGCGACGGCCGGAACCGCGCCTCGCTGAACGTCATCGGGTCCAGGATGATCTTGTTCTGCAAGGAAAAGAAAAACCCAAAAATGGTGAGCAGTCACAGCTCTTTGGTATTTTCAGTGCATTGGGAGAGGTTTTTTCAGTCTTTCCTATTAATAATCTATCATAGAATACCAGGTTGGAGGGGACCGCAAGGATTATCAAAATTTTCTTGGAGCAGTTATCTACCAAATTCCTGAAAATGTAAACATTAGAGAAATATAAATATATAGAAATATATAGAAATGCACAACCTTGTTAATCCAGAGCAGCTTTGGCTGCCTCTGGATCCCTGGAAGTCTCCAAACCCAAACTAGACAGGTCTCGAAGCAACCTGGGATAGCGGAAGGTGTCCCTGCCCATGGCAAGGGCTTGGAACAAGATAACCTTTAAGGTCCCTTCCAACCCAAACCATTCCATGGTGCTAAAACAGTATTATTCTTTCTCAAATATTCTGAAAGTGTCTTCGCTCTTCAGTACATTCATATGCAAGGTGTAAGTTTTTTATTTCTGAAGATAGAGAGGGATGTTCAAGTAATTTCATTTTGATTATTTTTATAAGCAGCCTACACTGTTGAAATGTTACTATATTAGCTCAATATTTCATGAATTTAAAGAATTGAGGAAGTTAAGACTGCAAGGAAATCGTTACTAGATAATGACACACAAAAATATGAAATCTCTGATTTCCATTCTGTAGAGCATCTTTTACACCTTTCTTGATTTTTAGTCAGGAAAAAAAGCTGGATTAGTTAACTAAAGAGGGAGCACTACATGAAGACAGTCTAAAAACATCTTCAGTTTATCAAAGTCTACTGGTTAGCAAAGTATCTTTATTCTACTAGAAAAAGAATTGGTTTTTAAAAACTCTTTTCTAATAAAGGTTAATTCCTAAATTATGATCAGTACTAAACACTTGTGTACTGTATCTATCAAACCACATTGATTCTACTCTTCTCATAGTAAAATTTTATGTAAAGTTATCAGTTTTGAGTCACTGCTGGATTATATTTTGGCTTGCTTTTCTCCTTTTAGAGTTCAAGGTAAGAAATACAAAAGCAATAAAAATCACCTGCTCCCACTCTCAAGTACATTTACGACACCATGTAATTCAGGAACCTTTTGTTGAAATTGTGCAAAGAAGTATCCTAATTGTATATGGACTAAAATTGTAAACTGTGCACTTGTTATTTGAGCTTTAAAAAAAAATAATAACATAGGAATGAAAAATGTAAATGCATCCTGATTTCTAATAATCAAACTTATTTTAAGGCATGTAAGATTTGCTAATGTACCATTTTAATTTTCGCAATCTTCAGATAACTTTATTAATCTATTTCTTTCAATATCCAAGAGCAATCAGCACATGCAAGCTAAATGATACAAGTAATTTGAAAAGAAAATAAACAACAAAATCAACACAGCGTTATAAAAATGTACATTAAAATTTAGGAACATGACACATAACTAACATGTGCCTTTAGCACTGAAAATTCTGTTTATTATTCAGAAAACACTGAAATGGATTTATTCAAAGCTAAAGAAACTCCACTAGAATGTTTTCTAAATTTCAGCAGGACAAGGCTCTTAGAAAAGACCTTATTTCTCAATAAAACTTCCAATTCACACACAGACCCCATAACTCTCATTACTACAGAGAGAAAGGAACCCCTGAGAAATCTCTGAAGCTTAACTGAGTCCTCAGCAGTTAAATAGTAATACACACAAGAAATTTATGAAAATCTATTATTTAATAAAAGGACAAATAGAAGAATTTTAACCAGCTAGCATATTGTTCCAGCTCCAGAAACTGCTGACTGGGCAGAAAAAATGCTATATCAGCCAGAATGTGAAATAATGTCTTACATGTATCTTCTGGGGTCTGTGTTTCAGAGCAGTTTTACAAGCACCTAAATTATTCTAAATGACTTCTCCAAGAGTTAGGCCTGTGCATATTTATGTACTTGGGCTTTTGTGCCAAAGTGTAATGCTCGGGATTTTCAGAAATCAGCTGTATAAATTCATTTTCACAACCTCGTATTTCATGTGGCAGTAGCAAGACTATAATTGCACCAAATGAATTATATAAGCAACTTATAGAATTAGCAAGGAGAAAAAAATGAAAAAAAAGGCTGTTTGTTTCAGATTCCTAACCAATCCTTCCAGAAATGCCTCCCTTTTCCTGCTCTTCCCCCACAGCCATAAGTGTAAGGCTCTCTACCTACACAGCAATTTTCAAACAGATCTTACACCTCCCAGCAAGTCTTGAATCACATTTTTCTGCTTAGATGAGAAGACTGTGCACTCAAGTCTTCTGTGAGACCCAAGACTCCACCTGTAATACGGAAATATGCATGTGCATCTCTATTTGCATATGCAAATGCAGGGTCCTGCACCTGGGGAGGAATAACCCCAGGTACCTGCACAGGCTGGGGATGACCTGATGGAGCAGCTCTGGGGAGAAGAACAGGGGTGTCCTTGCCAACAATGAGCCATCCCTGAGCCAGCTGGGCATCCTGGTAGCCAAGAATGCCAACGGGATCGTGGGGTGCTTTGGGGAGAGCATTTCCAGCAGTGCAGGGAGGGGATCCTGTCCCTCTGCTCAGCCCTGGGAGGCCACATCTGGAGAACTGTGTGCAGTTCTGGGCTCCTCAGCACAGGAGACACTGGAGCTCCTGAAGTGGGGCCAGCAGAGGCTGCGAAGGTGGTGAAGGGACTGAAATATTTCCCTGCCCAGGAAAGGCTGAGGGAGCTGGGGGTGCTCAGCCTCGAGAGGAGCCCCAGCTGAGAGGGGCCTCAGCCCTGGATGTCCCTGGGTGTCCCTGGCTCTGTCCCTGTGTCAGGGAGGGTCAGAGCAGGACCCAGGCTCTGCTCCAGGCCCAGCAATGGCCCCAGAGCCATGGGCAGGGGCTGAGCCCAGGGAGTTCCACCTGAACACGAGGAAGAACTTCCCTGTGCAGTGACCAAGCACTGAACAGAGTGTCCAGAGGGGCTGTGGAGTCTCCTCCCTGGGGACATTCCAGAGCTGCCTGGCACAGCCCTGTGCCCTGTGCTCTGGGATGGCCCTGCTGAGACACCTGGCACCAGTGACCCCACTGGGGTCCCTGCCAGCCTGACCCATCTTGGGATCCTGTGCATTCTTCTATCCTTTTTGAGCCTTGAGGATGAACAATCTACAGATCAAATATCTCCAGTATCTCTGATCTCTGAAATCCAATTCACCATCTTCACAAGCAAATGTGTCATATTCAATGAATAATTTCTTTACAGACTACATACAAATATAATTTAGATTTCAAGTAGTAAATTGTGTAGCACAGAGGGTGTATAATTAAGCCAAGCCAGATTTCTTCAGTTTGAACTGTAAGAAAGGAATATATTTGGGGTTATTTCTAAATAAGGAGAAACCTTTATGATTATCAAAATTTAGCTCATGAAAAATAAAAGTCAGTTGTACTCAATTTTTCATCCATATCTTACAAAACTTTTTGCTTATAATTCATTTATAGGCTAAAATATTATTGAATATTTGTTTGGGATATCTGTTAATGACAATTCAGTTTTACAGAGTAGTTTAGGTTGGAATGATCTCCTGCAGGTTATATTTTAAACACCTCCTTATAACACAGACAACTTTAATATCAAGCCAGGTTGCTCAAGGCTTCATCCAGTCAAGATGAGAATTTCACCCTTGGCGATTTCCCAAACCTCTCTAGCTACTGTTGGAGTGCCTGATCACCTTCATGGGTGATGTTCTCCCTCTCAATATCCAGAACTTTCTCAGAACCACCTTGTGCCAGTTGCACATCATTCCAACACCGTGAACTTCAGTTTTGCTTAAAATACAGCAAATATTGATGCAGTTACTTTCTGATGGGTGGTTATAAATAACTTATAGTCTAGACATTTACTTTAAACTCTCTTCAATATCTCACAAGAAACAGGTTTTGGAGTTTTGGGATAAAAGGAGTCTCGGGATGAGAACCAGCTCCATAACAGCTCTTGATGTTCAGTTACCCAAGAAACACAATTTTTTGCTTACAAAAGTTATTACTCCTCTTCAAACAGAACCTGGTGGCAGAATTCAACTTCAGACTGTGTTATTGACACCTATAAAACTCTTATACATATGTTAACAAGGAAATAACGTCTTCTTGGAAAGACAAAAAAACCCAGTTGGCAGGAAGTCTGGCCAAATAAATTTCTTATAAAAAACTGCAATTTCTCATTACTCCTTACAAGCCAGTTAATGAACAATGAATGTAAATGAACTGGAACACTTTACATTTCTAATTAGTTAACTAACATTAGAGCCATAAATCAAGGACTGATATCATAATTCAGTCCTTATAATTAAGTGTTTCAAACCTCTTTATAAATGTTCAGATTACTGTAAACATACATCATTTTTGGCTGCAGTTGCTGAAACAAAATCCAAGAAAATTAATTTTAATATAATTGAAGATTTGTTTGAAAACTGTCAAAACTTGTGATAAAATCTTTTTAAATATAGTTAACTATTTTCTCTTCAACTGTTTTTTCCTTTAATTATATCAAGGTGTGTTTACAGAGAAGTTGCCATGTTTTAATAAATACTAGAGACTTCTGAAAATAAACTTCTTCATACTAAGTACTGCTATAAACCAACTTCCTCTTGTTCAGAAGGCAATAAACTATCTCACACACTAATAAACTAGAGGACAACTTTGGAAATTTGAAATAATGGATAAATTATTCATACTTCAACTAAAAATACTGAAAATAGCCATATACCCTACATAAAAGTATTGTATAATCAGAGAGTACATCATTATTGAAACTTTGTGACATTTATCTAGATTAGAACCTCATTTTCAACCACCAAAAATCCTCATTTTTATTAGAAATAGTTATAGTCTTTATTAGAAATATAATGCAAAGCAAAAGCAAAACATTACATTAATAATTTAAAACAATTTTACAACTCAAACACCCCTAGAATTACTGTATCATCGCCTGAATTTTCCAATTAAATTACTTTATTATTATGTGCAATTGCCTTATTGCTCATGAAAAATCTGCTCATCCCCTGGTTTGCCTACACAGAAAGTCTTCAGGAAATTTCAGCAGCTTCTTCAGAACCTCTGCCTTGTTCACTTGTTAAACACATTTTAATTTATCTGTTTAGAATGTGTAACCTTCAGGCAGAGATCATTTCCTAACATGGTTCTTAATGATTCAGAATCACAGAATCACTGAATGGTTAAGGCTGGAAAAGACCTGTAAGATCATCAAGTCCAACCATAAACCAACCACATCCAAATCATGTCCCCAAGTGCCACATCCATGGGATTTTTAACACTTTCTGAGACAGTGAATACACAACTGCCCCTAGCATAAGGAAAAGCTAATTTTTGAGTTAAATGCCACTGCAAAAGTGATAGATATTTTAGATAAACAATGCCACAACCATTAGACAGCAGGAAAAACTGCCTTTGTGTAGAAGGCAGCACATGATATACTGAGGGACCCAGTTTTTCTGAGTAACTTGGGGACAGGACTGTACAAATAAGAGTGTTTGATGTATTTCTTTGTCAGAAGTGCCTGCACTACTGTGAAAACAAACACTGTGAGCTCACAGGTTTGGTTTCTGCACCTTTGTCCACATCTCCTGCAATGCTAACAAGGCTGTTGATCTCCTGTTTAGCAATAAACCAAAAGTTCCTCCCTGCCACAATGCTGTGTTACACACACACACATCCCACACAGCTAGAAGAGTGTGACAGAGCAATACTACACTGCAGCTTCCAATGAGCTGCTCTGGAGTGATGAAAACACAGAAATAACTCACAGGGGGCTCCAAGAGAGCTGGAGAGGGACTTTGGACAAGGGTGTGGAGTGACAGGACAGGGGGAATGGCTGCCAAAGCCGGGATTAGATGGGATATTGGGAAGAAATTCCTTACTGTGAGGGTATTGGTGGCTAGCCCATCCCTGGAAGTGTCCAAGGCCAAGCTGGACACTGGGGCTTGGAGCAACCTGGGACAGTGGGACGTGACCCTGTCTGTGGCAGAGGGTGGAACTGGATGGGCTTTAAGATCCTTTTCAACCCAAACCATGCCATGATTCTCTGCCCTTTCCCCCAGCACATCAGACTGGATGCATCCAGAGCAGCCTCTCGAGCCTCCCACTCAGGCAGAAGTGCACAACCATGAGCAGAAGCCACAGCCCCACCTTCCCAGCCCCCTCTCCAAATGTAAATGGAGATGCTGCTTCCCTGAAATAGTGCTGCTGTTCACTTCTCACATACCTAAGCTACAGCAGCATCTTGCCTAAATAAACATAGGCAAAAGAGTAGCAAGTGCAGTCTAATTAGAAC
This sequence comes from Cisticola juncidis, assembly GCA_013400215.1. Taxonomy (NCBI): domain Eukaryota; kingdom Metazoa; phylum Chordata; class Aves; order Passeriformes; family Cisticolidae; genus Cisticola; species Cisticola juncidis. The sequence goes on from VXBR01001052.1 coordinate 279,612, forward strand.
ATTGCACTTAGTGCTGTTTTCAAGGTATTATATGTAACCTGAAAGGAAATTCACTACGTTTTTGATTTAGCACTTCAGATACTTATACTTACATTAACAAGAAAATAAGAAACCTGCAATCATTGGAATAATAATGCAATAACTGGACAGCTACAAAAAACACATTTCCTTATAGAAATGATAATTAGGTTTTTAAAGTGTGTTTCTTTTCTGTGTTTTTAGTATGTCTAACAAATTTGTGCTTGAGGCTTCATTACAAAAATTCCTTTGCAAATAAACTGGCCTGCTGCAAGCAGGTTACATGTATTTTGATAGGGAAGCACAGGCAGCAGTTGGTGTGTTGGCAAAAGGCTCTTTCTGCCACCAAAAGAAATGGCAGCAAAGTGCTATGGTTAAATTCTAACAAGTGTTGTTGATTGTTAAATCTTTCCACAATAGTAGTTTACTATACAAGAGTATTTCAGGGGAAAAAAAATAAATTCATAGACATAAAATAAATAAACCAGAAGCCCACTAGATGGTGCTCCTATACAGCAAATACAGCTCAGCAGCACCATTCCCACTGATACAGGGGAATGAAGGCAATGAGATCCTAATCCACAGGTATCCATCCAGGGTGCTTCCCTTTACGCGGATGGTGGTTTTGCCATGCATTTGCTACCAAAATCTTGATATTTCCAGTGCTGTCCCTTGTACTCTGGAATGGACCCTTTCCACAGTAATACATAAACAAACCCATACATACACAGAAGGGGTGCAATGGGAAATGCAGAAATAATTGAAAGGAAAAGCTTGTTTGGCCCCTCAGCATCACGAGGACACAAAAATTTTACTCTGATTCCTCCTAATTTGAGACATCACTTCAGCATCCTCAAACACGTGGCTCTGCAAACAAGTGAAGCTGTTGGGTTCAGTGCAAAATACAACGTTTTCCTGTTGGTTATTATTTTCTGAATATGCAAAGTATGACCAGTCTGAATATGCAAAGTATGACCAGTTTCCCTTCTCAGGGGAGATCTGAGGAGTGCAGAAAGTGCCAAAGTATCTCAGTACTGTACAGAAGTTTTAGCAACATTGAGGTGCAGCCTGGGTGCCTTCACACAGGAAATGGTTGGGTTGAAACTGTTGCTGTGTAAAAGCCACTTCAGCTACACCAGAGACAAAAAACTCCAACTTTCATTTTGGGGCTCCCAACCCAAGAAATTTGTGGATTTGGGGAAAATGAGTTTAGATGAGACCCACAAAGCTGATCAGAGGCTGGAGACCCTCTGCTCTGGAGCCAGGCTGGGAGAGCTTGGAGTGCTCACCTGGAGAAGGCTCCAGGGAGAGCTCAGAGCCCCTGGCAGGGCCTAAAGGGGCTCCAGGAGAGCTGGAGAGGGACTGGGGACAAGGGATGGAGGGACAGGACACAGGGAGAATGACAGGTTGGACAGGGCTTGGAGCAACCTGGGCTAGTGGAAGCTGTGCCTGCTCATGGCAGGGGGTTGGAACGAGATGATCTTTAATGTCCATTCCTGCCCAAATCATTCTGAGATTCTACAATGTCATCCAAATCTATACATGAGGTTATCTGAATTTGCAGTACACTTTCCCCAGTGCATTTCTAGTTAAATTCAATATAGAGCTGCTATTATACAGAAGTTGCAATTTGCCTGGGCTAGAGCTGTTCAAGCTCAACAAGTCTGGGTTCACATCACTGTCAGATGTGTAGATATATTTCTGCAATTCTTTCTTACGAATTTCAGTGGAAAAACACATCCTAATTCTTTCAAAGCTCACATTTTGTCCTGTTCTCTGCAGCATCACAAATCACTTCTCCAAGGAACATATTTACAAGCAAATTGCAATTCCATAAACATTCTGCAAAAATCCATCCTCAGATCATCTAGCAGTTATTTGTCCAAAAGGGAACATTTTAAAGTACATACTTAATTTAAAGTACATACAGCATTTCTTCTGTCAGGATCGTTTCTGCCACATTTTGACAGCTCTTAATTTTATTACCAAGAAAAAAAGAGCAGTCTTTGCTATTGCTATATCCAGATACTTTGTCTTTTCAGTTTCTCTGTAATGTTTCCCCCTCATTACACACTTATTAGGTCTTTCACTCCATTTAAGGTGAACTGCAATCTCTACCCATGCAAAATATTCCTAAAGGAGCATTAATGTATTCAGAAAATATGTTATGATAGCCCATTTATTAATTATGAGCTGCATTTAACAGCCTGGAGGACAGTGACCAGTGTCATCAGATGCTTTCTTTCTCATCAAATCCACTCATCTCCCTAACAGCTGACTTGCTCTGCTCAAAAATTCATTAAAGATTGAGTTACTCTGCCTGTAATTTCTCAGTTCAAATGCTGCTCGTGACAAAAAAATAGCACAATTGCAGTACCCTGGGACCTATCCCAAATACATAAATACCTCAAGTACCAAAAATCGTTTCAACCACCTCTTTCAATTGTGAACCAGATCAGATCATAGAATCATCCCTGAGCTGGAAAGGACCCACAAGGATCAACCAGTCCAACTCCAGACCTGTTGTCCAACTCCTGTTGTCCCAGGACAACACCAAGAGTCCCACCCTGTGCCTGAGAGCATTGTCCAAATGCTGCTTCAACTCAGGTGCTGTGACCACTTCCTCTTATATTCCTTTAAATTCTTTTATAAACCAGATTATTTTCATACTGAGAGAGTAAAAGGGTGATCCACAGATTCAACAGTTCAAGATGTAACCAACATTCAAGATGATCAACACTGCTGGACTGCAACTTTAAAGCCAAAATACAGAGAAACAATAAATCCAATACTAAAAAAGAAAAACTATTATAAAAGATCAGATAAAACAACATCTATAGGCTATAGAGCTTGCTCTAGGGCTTGTCTGTTTGGATTAACATATATCAAAACTAAGCACTATATATTTCTTTTAACCAATAAAATATCATTTTATTCCATTGCTAGAGGCAGAACTTGCACACACAAATACACAGACAGGCAGAAAAGTCAGCTAAGCTATCTCATCAGTTCTTTCTGAAGCAGTACAGAAAACAACAGATATTTGCTTTTGGCACCAGTGGAGAAAAGGGGTTTTGCTCCTTTTTGCTTTTAGGTATCTTCTCCTCCCCTCTCTAAGTCAGAGGATTTATAAATTCTATTTAATTTTATTGCAGATAATTCAAGCCTTGGTTCAAACACAGGAATAATCCTTTTTATGGAGTTATGGTGCATGCATAGTAAACAGCTTTATATTTACAACACCATTACACCCACCCTCCCAGCACTGTACAAGAATGATTACCCTCATTTTCCATATCCAGACCTAAAGGAAATTATTTAGAATTGCTTAAAATGTAAAGCACTGAGTCTGAAACCCATAGAATCTGAATTTCCACTGTGATTAGCACTTCTGAGGTGCTGTCAGCACATCCCACTGACACAGCCACACTCCTTGGGAGTCAGGAATTGTAATCCCAGTCCATATTCTGAGAGGAAGCACCCTCCTACTCACCAGAGATCCCAAGTGCCCAGTAAATCCTATTTTTGCCTCTCACTGCCCCCTCTCTATTCCATGCTGGAGAACACGTTCCCCAACAATCTGTGTGCAGCCCTTGCTGTGGCACAGTCATGGAACCACAGAATTGTTTGGATTGGAAAAGCCCTCTCAGATCACTGAATCCAACTCCAGCCCTGCCAAGGCCACCACTGACCCATGTCCCCAGGTGCCACATCCCTATGGCTTTTAAATCCCTCCAGGGATGGGGACTCCAGCACTGCCCTGGGCAGCTGTGCCAGGGCTGGACATCCTTTCGAGTAAAGAAAACTTCCCAGATATCCAATGTAAACCTCCCCTGGCCCAGCCTGAGGCTGTTCCCTCTCCTCCTGTCCCTGTCCCCTGGGAGCAGAACCCCAATCCCCCCTGGCTGTCTCCTCCTGTCAGGAGCTGTGCAGAGCCACAAGGTCCCTCCTGAGCCTCCTTTTCTCCAGGCTGAGCCCCTTTCCAGCTCCCTCAGCCTCTCCTCAGACCTTCCCCAGCTCCATTCCCCTCCCTGGACAAAATTATTCCTTTACTTTATTCCCAGATACAAATTTTTACATCCACATCTATTTTTAGCCCTTTGCAGTTACCAAACACACACCAGTGTTGATACCATCTATCTTCATCTCAGCTTTCACCTCACTCAGGTTTCCTGCTCCTTCTCATTGCATTTCTCCTCACTCAATAATTTCATTCTCTTTCCATCTACCTCCCCAGCACACTCCAGTGTGATCTGCAGCTCCTGTCTCTGCTGCACACCGTGAAGGCTGTGGGGAGGACACCTGATAAATCCATCCCACAATTTAACATGTGCCAACACAGCAGTCCCTCGATAACCAGAACAGATGAGACCTTATCAGATCAAAATTACCATTTCCTGAGTGAAAACAGAGCCTTTCAGAGTTCACAGAAAGTTCTTTAAAAATTTATATGTGCAACTTCCATAAATTTAGCCAAATATCATGAGGAGGAAATAACTGTGCATCCCCATTTGCATTAAGAACACAGAAGTATTTCATGAGCATAAAATATATGTCAAATTTTAATAATAAATAACTAATAAAAGCAGGAATAGCCATTTTTAAATGATCCAAGATAAAAGCAGCAACATGGAAGTTAAAGAACAAAGCAACAAGGCATAGAACACGTTCTTTTGTCATCAATCAACTCCAAATAGGACTTTAAAGGAAAAAAATCTGCTAAAGAACAGATTCATGAACTCTCCTTATTTCTATATAAATTATCTCTGCAAAGCAATAAATGGCAAATATCTTCAAAACGTTGCTGCTAATAACTCACAGGTGACTTTACAAAACCCCCCAACGTATAGAGTGTAACAATTACCAAAAGACCTAGTTAAACACAATGGCTGTGCTTCAGATAGGTCAAATAATTATTTGTATTCCATGTGATGATATTTTGACTGAGAAAGTATTCAAATTATTCACACTGCAGTTATTTGAAGCGCTAAGCCACAGAACACTGATTCCAAAATTTGAAATAATGAAGGCTGAAAAGTGTTAAAATTATGGAAAAAACCTGCAAACTTATTTTTAATACAGAAGAATCATCTTGGCATATAATGCAAGGTTTAGTATGCACTTCATAGCAAATACAAACTGATCTCAATTAGTATGACTGAGATTGTAAAATAAATATTCTGTAAAATTGTTTTCATTAGAAAATATGAAGTTCATTTCCCTTGCTGAAGTAATATACTGCAACCATAAAAAGCAAGGTTTTCCTCTCCAACACCTTTTTATTCATTACATAGTTTCACAAGTCTGGTATTATCGCTTGTTTTCTTGCTTGTAAAACATAAAGGTAAATTCACTATCATCCCACCATCACCAGCTATAAATTCTGACTTTCCCTTGGAGGTTAGGGAATGTCATTTTTGTTGCAAAATTAGGTGTGGATGAATCTCACTCAACAGCTAAGCAGTGAGTCAGAAAATGGATAATACAATTGTTTTAATCTCTGTATCCTTGAAAGTCAAAGTTTTCATTTAGTTTCCTACAATGAGAAAGAGATAATTCCCCAGAAAGGCTGTTTTTCCACATGTAATTATGAACAGAAAACGCTACTGTGGCTACACATCCCCCACACACATGCATGGCTTCTGCAACATCCCAGAACGTGGAAAAGATTTTACCTGAGGAGAAAAAGGATGAATATTCTCACAGAGGCCAGGGGACAATATCTGGTGTCTCGCACAGTCTTCACTACATTTATTTTCACCAAGCACAGCGACTCTCTTTGCATTGAACAGCAGCCTTTTTCCAGAAGGCAGCAGCAGCATCATCAGTTTGGGACTGGGAAATCACATGTTTTCTGTCCCTGTTTGTCAAACCTTTGCTATCCAGAACGTGCAAAGTCCCACACAAAGGCCAGAACACAATCAGACCATACAGGAATATGATTCCCAGGGTCTTATCAACCAGGGATGTGCGAGCTGAGAGGGCCCTGAAAACCCAGAGGAATTCCTGAAATCTCAACCCACAGTACTTGCACAGGGAAAACCACAGATGTAAGAATAGATAGAGGAGACAAGCCCAGTCCAACATGGGAGATGAACCACCTGCACTACACCTCCACTTCCAGCCCTAAATGCAGCAGGGCTGAGCAGCTCCTGACTGCATGTGACAGACGCTGGAATTGCAACCTTGTGTCTTAATCAAAGTGAAAAGGACACCATTCCCCAGTAATCACTTCAACAAATCTTTGCCTTAAGTCAAAAAGAAAGATGAAAAAACTGTCAGAGACTGTCTGCAATAACCTTTTTCTTCACTGCCTGAAGAACAATCCTCACATGTGAGATAGGGAGAAATCATCAGACAGCACTGCTAATGAAATTAACAGCTAAACAATTAGCTGTCAGGAAAGTTGCTTAAGCAAAACTGTATCTATTGCTGGAACAGAGGCTGCAGCACTTTGCCCACAGCTGAACTGACTGCTATCAACTCTGTTTGAAAGATGCTTTTTCCATGCCTTTGATTAACTAATTCATGATTCAAGCTGAATGTTAATGTTTCCAGGACACTGAGCTCCATCACCGTCTTCATTTTTTGTCTTGTCTTTCTGACTTGCTAGACAAACATGGTTTTACCACTTGAGCAACCCCAGATCTTGGTCACATTGATGCCTTTAGTTTCAGCTTTGATGTTTTTCAGACTCTGTGCTGCCCAGGGGTGCAGCTCTGAGCTCACACTCAGGGTCACTCAGCTCTGCACACAGCAGGGACACAAAACAAATCCTTTTCCTGCTGAGGACCAAGGACAACTGTTACAAGTTTTTAGGCCCAAAAGCACAAACAAGGGTGTCTGAAGAGAGAAAACAAGAAGGATGGGACTTCACCCTCTGAAGCTGTAATTGGACAATTAAATCCAAATATGCAAATAGACCAAAACTTATAAAAGTATGAGACCTCGTGGCCAGTCTTCCATCCACGTTGTGACCATTTTGGGTCCACCTTGGGAGTAGCCCTGGTCAGACTCTCCTACTGCCTCAGGTGTACTCTTAAAGGCCTTTTAATAAATACCTACTTTATTCTCTTAGTCTCTGTTCCAGGTCAGCCTTCCCGAGGCCCCAGCATAAGTGAAATGCCAGATTAATCAGATTTTGCATTTTCTAGAAGCATGTAGTGAGATTTGTCAAGGATCCTAAGGATAACAAGAGCTATTTTTCTCACTATCCCGGCCAGTGCATATGAGCACAAATAACTCCTTGTAATTCCAGTCCATTAGCAGCAGACTATTATTCCTCACTAAAACCAACACAAATCAATGCCTGTGCAGTCTGAGGGAATGGATGTGAAGGAAAAGGGGAATTTAAGTCCTGTGTAAGAACAGCTCAGTAGATTGTGTGGAGAAACACCTTGTTTCCCACACCCTGCCGATACTCACATCAAACTCATTCAGAGCAGCAGCGAGCTCCCCTATGCCCGTGTGGCCCTTGTTCTCGTCGGTGGGCGAGGTGGCCTGGGCAGCATTGGAGATGCCAGCAATGGCTTCCTGCACTTGCTTGAAGACGTAGTCCCTGTTGGCCCTGGTGGCCGCCACGTCGGGGTGGCGCAGGAAGGCCTGCGAGGCCGTGTACAGCATGGTGGCGTTCTTCTTCAGAGCCCCCCGCGCCGCCGCCATCTCGTCCCTGCAGTGAGGATCCTTCAGCTCCTGGGGAGAACACACAGAGTTCAGAGAGGGAAACGAGAGGGGCTGGGATAAATGCATTGCCTTGAGCACCCATGAATCAGTGGCAGAATGAACCCAGGCATGAATCAAGGGCAGAACCCACCGTAAATCCCTGCAAGAATTCCCCTCCTGCCCAAAGAAGTCGAGTCCTTCTGTGTCACTATAGCTGTTACATTCTACTCACAAAATCTTACCAGAGTCACTTCCCTTTTGCAAAAACCCATTAAAAATGTACATAAAATATTCAAAATTACTCTTCCCAAACAACTGGATGCCTTCTCCTGATCCCATAATGACAACACTCCTGCCAGCAAGTGCCTTCTTTTGCTAATTACTACACTCATGTACTTTTTAAAATTATCATAAGGTAGACCTTTAAAAAATCAAAACAAAAAGCATTACACAGATGAATATCACAGAATCAAAGAATTAACTAGGTTGGAAAACACTTTTGAGTTGATCATGTCTAACCCTTGACCTAACACCATATGGTTTTAGTTCTTAAAGACCGACTCAATATGCCTCTCAGCATTTCTAATTTGCTTCCCTTCATATTTTGCTCTACTCCTTATATCATTTAGAGTTTGTATATTTAGAATATCAGAACAGAGACTTTCTTTTGTTTCCTATGACAACAAGAATCAGATTCTGCACAATATGTTACCAGAATTATGTACTATTGTTATTTAACCCATGATATTTTTTTAGTTGTGTATATCATACTGTCCTTGAAAGCCTAACAAACATTAAGACAGCTCTAACAAGATTCATAAGGAATATCAAAACATTGTTACTCGTATTTTAAAACTGTGAACAAACCAGTTGGGAGAGCTGAACAGTTTATTTATGTTCACACATGGAATCTATCACAACATTGAAAAAGGACCCAGATATTCTGCATTTGAAGGTTCTACCCACTGAATAATTTCAGCCATACATGGCTGACAGGTAACAGTCTTCAGAGAGATTTTTTTTTGCCATATTCTTGTATGTTAATGAGGACTTAAGAGATACAAAGTTCACTGACTTTCATATTCTTGTCTTTCTCCATTATTTGGAGCTCTGTTTCCACAGAGGAAGTGTCTGAATGTACAAGAGCACTCTCCATATAGTTACTAAATTCTGCATTTTTAATTTATTTGTCTTAGCCAGATGGTTTGCTTTTGTGTAGTCCTGCAAGGAGCAGGGAGATGGGCTTGATGATCCTTATGGATCTCTTCCAACTTCAGATATTCAATGATGCAATTTCAATATAACCCCAAAAATGCTGTTTTTCATTAAAAAGCCCCACAATCATGATTCAGATGTAAATTGCCATTACTGCATTTCAGAAAATAAATAGGTGGATGAATATGGATAGCCACCTTTCCAAGTCCAGTGTGCAATGCAGTACAGAGATGGCACATCCTTGAATTACTGGTGGTACTCAAAAATAATTGAAGTTGGAGAAACCTTATACAACTCTCCAGTGTTTTAAAAAGAACAGGGTTCAGGGGAGAGTTATCTTTATTGCAAAGTTGTACAATGACTGGCCTTGAATAAAATGTTATCATGAGTTTCTGGTCTCTTTTTCAGCTGCCTTAACAATGAATAAACAGAGAAATGAATTTTTTTTTAATCTGAAAATTATTAATAATGGTTTTAAGCACAAAGTAGATTTCTGTTCCTCCTGAACTTGAATTGTACTGAACTAGCAAATAGCTTTGCTTTACCAGCTGTCACAGTGACCTGAAATCTGCATAGGTTAGAATTAAATGGGAATAATCATCAAATTAAAACTACCCTTAACCTCCTGAATCACTTCCCTCTTCAATCTGTTATTAATTGAAGCCTCTTGGAAGGTACTCTTAAAGAAATGGCACTTGTGAAAAACTTCATCACATTCAAAAATAATCAGTGTGATTAAATTATAGGCCATGACATAGCAATGAATGGTTCATGGTACATTTTAAACCATTTAAATCTTGGACATAAAACACAAGAACTTTAGGATGAGGATGGACTTTTCCAACCACTCCTGTACTCACCTGTTGTCGCCTCGCAGCGACGTAGTTCAGTTTCACCATTTCCTTCCCAAATTCCTTAAAGCGATTGGCTAAATCTTGCTCATTTGTTGCATTTTTCACAGCTTCTAGTGCCTCCTCTACCTACAACACAATAAATCAGCTCTGTCAGTGTTTTAATCCACCCTTTGACAGAGTCTGTGACTATTCCACCCAGTACTCTGTCTTACATGGACCCAATTTAGGTTTCACATCCATCACTGTACACACGCTTTATGAGTCCCATGAACTTTAATTAGGTTTCTAATAGAGCAGCTGTCACTCTGCATTACTGTCCATTTACTGTGCCCTGGGATCATGTAAAACTAATGTCAAAGACATCACAGTATTAATTTCCCACTTATTAGATGAAATATTGAATATCTGAGGGCCTTAAAACAAAATACACGAGTATGTTTTTAATGTGTGGTAGAGGTTCTAAAGGAGAACACAGAAAATTATCACTTCTGGACAGGAAATACTTAAAAAGGAAATTCAAACTTACCATTAAGGTTTAAATTTACCCTGATAAATCCAAAAAACTATCTTTGTAAAACAAATCATAGCTTCAATCCAGAATATTTGCATTATTTCTTTTTCTTCTCAACTCAGAGCTTTCTTTCCTTCTCTAGTTATTTAACACTAAGAATCCTCTCAAAAAATACACCTGCAGTTATTCAGTGATGCTGCAGCTAACAGACAAAGATCTAAAACCCCAGTTATACCAACAAGTTGATGCACCAAATGTATTGTAAACCTTTACCCATATGCAAAGCAAAAAAAAAAAATCTGAAGGGATAAAATGTTCTTTTCAAGCAATAAGTAAAGGAAATATTACTGTGACTAGATGGGAATTCAAAGTTGTACTTCTCTCCTTCACAAGATAAAAAAGCAATTCCAAGCAAAAACATTGAGAACTGAAAAGATGCTACTGATCCTTCTTGCAAAAAGCTATTGTTCAGCTAAAAGCTACAGTTCATAAGAACACACATAACAAATTTTCCCCTCAAAAAGGCAAGGGCTTTTTGGGATGGGGACAAGCTCCTGTGCACAAGCAGAGGTTTGCAGCTTTCCAGACACTGCTGGGAATCAATAAATTCAGCAGTAGCTGGTGTCTAATAGCTTAGAAAGGCACAATTATGTGCAGAACCTGTCTTTTTATTGCTTGAGTTGCTCTGTGTTTTCCCACCACCGAGAGAGTACATCTTCATTTTGAGCTTTTACCTACTTACTGCAGATTTACAAATTACAGGGCAGTAGAGTAGCAAACTCATACATTTCTATTGGAAAATGCATAATTCAGGAACATAAATTCCTAGCTGTTACCTTGGAAATTACAAACCAAGTTCTGCCGATTTACAGGCTTATTCAGAATCCAAGTTACCTCTTCTTTTATTCTTAATAAGAACAGTTTTTAAACTGACTGCCTTACCAGTAACACAAGTTGCAAAAGCATCATTGTATTAAGTAATTTGCTCTTGCAGAACTTCTTGTAAAATATGCACATTTTCCTTTTATATGAAGAAACATTTACATTAAAATACCTGAAAGTTCCATCTTTATCATGTTTGCAGTGCCAAGCACAGACATGAACAACTGATACACATTTTTCTAAATCTTGCTCCATATTAAATAGAATTCATGAAAAATTTGTCAGAGATTCCACTCTGATAACCAGATTTCAAAGGATGCTGATCGTAATCTACGATGTCAGTCAGGGCTCAAGACCACAGATTCCAAAATGAAGAAATCAGTTATGAGAAATACTCGAAAGCACAGGAGCAAAAGCTCCTTTTTATTGGTATTTTTATTATTGCAATTTCTTTTTTACAAATTCATACTGGAGTGAGTTCTCTATCCTTGAGAAAACACTCAGCTGATCTGTTCCTCTGATTAACTAGCTTGGAGTTAATTACAACAGACCTATACATCTCTGTGTGCATGACCACATACTATAACAGTACATGTTTTTTGGTTTTTTTTTTAAAGTGTCACAAAAGCTTCTGCAATAACGACTATTTCTAATTTTAGCAGTGCAAAAGATAACCTGAATGCAATGACCAAGAGTCCTTCCAGAAAGCACCTGTATATTCCCTCTAAAACACTAATTAAAATGTACCATTTCCTGGGAAGCCTTTGACATGCTTTCAGAGAAAACTGATTACAGCACAATTCAACATAAATTAGGCTTCATTACTCTGACATGCAGAATTATTTTAGTTCATTAGTTTTATGGGTAACTCACACAAGTCTTTGAAGGTTACCTGTGAGTCAATAGAAGTGCTGTTCCTTCATCAATTTTGTAAAGTATAACCACTTTTCCCCCCAGTAATTAATCTATAAGTAGTTTGCACTGTTAAGTGGTAAAATAAGGATATTCACATGTTTAATCCTCTGAAATAAACTGCCCTTTTTAACATGAAAATAAAAGTCACAGTTAAGCCCTTATGTCGAATTTTGCTGAAAACAACCAGAGCTCCCTTCGTTCTGAAACAGAATTTGTGATACCATTAGATAAATGCAGAGATTACAAAGCACACTGCCACACATGGCCCTTGCAAATCTGGGGTAAAAGGAAATACACCCACTTACAAACCAGCACTGGACATTTGGATTTTACATAACAAAGTACTCTGCTGCAAAAGAAATCTCAGATGTGAAGACAGAATTTCTCATTGCCTGTGAAAGAGCCTGAATACAAATTTTCATCATAACATTCAGAAAAAAACTGTTGTCTATGATATTCAAGTGTTGGCCTTGCCAGGAAAGGACAATTTGAATTACAGTTACATGGAGCATTATAGAGGAAAAATTAAAGCATATTGGAGAGGGCCACTGCTTACACTGCACCTAACCAGAGCCATGTGCTGACAATCCTGAGAGCAGCATTTTATTCATTAAAGCAGAGCTCACGAGACTCTGTGCTGAAAAATCTGCCTCTTTCCTTATGAAAACTGTTTTCCAGCTATTCAGGTTATCTGCACAGTTTGCAAGTTGAAGGGTTCTCACTGTTTTTTCCAGAACATGAGACTGTTGTACAGTTACACTGTCAAAAACACAAATTTAAAAAAAAAAAAGAAAAAAGAAAAAAAAGCAAATTGTTTTTTTAACAGTTGCTAAAAAGAAGCAACTCTCCATTTCCTCTGTTACACTCACACATGTACTCTGCAGGCTTTAAAAATATCCTATATATGACTTTCTAGGCACGACTTTGTTTTGTTTCAGAGGTTTTTGATTATTTGTTTCTGCAATAAAAATGTGACAGTGCAACAACTAGGGAGGGTGGAAAAACACATTTCCCGGTTTCAACTGCAATTATTTTAATGCTCCTGTATAAAAGTGTGAATGGTGGCAGTCAAAAGCGAATATAAATCTATACAAACTTTTAATTCCTCTTTATTCTTTGATTAGATGGTTGTACCATTGTCTCTCTCCAAATTAAACGTTCAATCTTTAGATATATTTAGAAGTCACAAAGAGAAAAAAAAAAGAATAGACAACTATAAAAAAAACCCTATAGATAGACAGACAACTATTCTATAGATAGAATAGACAACTATAAAAAAAAAGAAGAATAGACAACTATAGTACCTAAACTGTGCAGAACACAAAAATACTCAAAAGTATTTGAGTAACTCAAGTAACTCTCAATTTGAACTCAAGTTGCTTTCAATTTGAAAGTAACTCAAATGTGAGGGGAGCAAATGCTTCAGTTCAGGTCAGAGAGCCGTTTAAAAGTCTCTGAAGATCACTCACAAATTTTACTGTAAGTGTTCAAATATTAATTTCTGCAGAATCATGAAAATGAATGAGACTAATGCAGAAATGTGTTAACTCCTGCCTCTGATCAGCACTTCAAGAGAACAAAGTGGAGAGTAAGGACTGCGGACAGTTCCCCTCCTGACTGATTCTCCCGGTTTTTGCACGCACAGAGCACACAGCAGAGGAGGTGGGAAACACGTACGATTTTGAGGTGTGAGAGGAGCCTCATGACATCAGCCATGTCAGCCAGGATGAGCAGGCGGGTGACGGCCGAGAGCAGGGCGCGGGCGGCGCGCACCATGGTGCCCCTCTTCACCGAGGAGCAGGGGTCGTCCGCGAACTCCGACGAGGCGATGCGCATCGTCTCCCCTGCGGGCGGAACACAACGGGCGCTTGGGTTAGTGCTCCGCCTCGCAGTGTTTATTGTCACAGAAAGGATAAATACCTCACTAAAAGCTAAACCAAGCGCTGTTGGGAAATAAATCAGAGAACCACTAAAGGCTTGGGTTGGAAGGGGACTTCAAGCCTGTCCAGTTCCACCCCAGGCATAATTTCCATTGTCCCAGGGTAATCCAAGCCCCGTCCAACCTGGCCTTGGACACTTCCATGGATCCAGACATCACCACAGCTTCTCTGGGCAGCTTTTCCAGGGCCTCCCCACTCTCACAGGAAATAATTACCTCCCAAAATCCCATCTAACCCTGCACCCTGGCAGTTTGAAGCCATTGCCCCTTGTCCTGTCACTCCATGCCTCGTTCCAAGTCCCTCTCCAACTCTCCGTGAGTCCTTTTAGGCACTGGAAGCTGTCCCTGGAGCCTTCTCCAGGCCAAACAACCTCACCTCTCCCAGTCTGACTGTGATTGACAGATTTTATATTAACCCAATCTTTGCTGTTGTTAAAAAAACATCCTGTTTGTCTCCAGTGCAGAATCTCAAAAGTACTTCAAATGTGAAATCAAATCACATTTACACTGCTTTTAAGACCATTACAACAACATTAACAAAAATCCCAGATGGCAAAACCTCCCATAAGACAATGCAAATAGTGGGGAAGATATTTAAGATGGCCACAGTGATTAATTCCCACCAAAACTCTTTTCCTTATTATATTTACCATTAGGACTGCATGTTCAAATTATAATTTGCAAGCAGCGTCTCTAAACTGCTAATATACAATTTCAAAATACAACTCAAGTGGCTCATTTCTAAGGCTACATACACCTCCTAGCTTTCCATAAGGTTGGCAAAACCTTCTACAAATTTCCTAGGAGACAATTAACAATCATTGCTAGATAAAAAGAGAACAAACCAAACTTCTAAACATACTTAAATGCTATATTGCTCACATCACATCCAAAATATAACAGAAAGCAAGGTTTCTGGAGGAGGACCACAGTTTGCTGTCCCTACCTTCCCATGGATTTTGCCTGTGTGCAAAAATCACTGAAAGTAGGAGCAAGGAATTCTGACACCACAAAGATTTTTAAAACACCTAACTTTAATCCAAAGAGTCGTTTGAAAAATTTATCCACAACTCTTGGCTGAGAGCAGGCTAAAAATTGAGACTAGAACTTCATTATTATTACTGTTGTTATTAGTGTTGTTGTTATTATTATGAGTCAATGACTCAAATATTTAATGTAAAAGGAGATATTGAGAGTGACCACAGAACAGCTGAGAGCCCAGCAGGTGAACAAGGGTTAGATCTGAGTTTCCTAACTGGAAATTCGATCCCAGTTCAGGACTGGCTTCATCTAACCAATGTAACATTGTAAGGCATCATCTTCCCTTCAATTATTTACTGAGGAAAACGAACAATCCCAGTTCTGTGTAGAGAGTTTGCTCCAAAATGCACTCTTGGAGCACACTGAGCTGATTGAACCCAAGGGGCCACAAACAACCACAGGAAATCCCAGCAAGGCTTTTCCCTTATTTAAGCTCTAAGTGGGATTCAGATGAGATGTGATGGAAGTGATTCCAAGCATCCAGCAGCAAAACTCTTGTCAGTGAAAGTACTGAATATTAGAGAAAGCCAAGCTGAAATTGGCAGCCAAAGCAAGCTTTGGATTTTTGAATCAGATGCCTCCAAATCGTTTAACTTCCATTTTGGTGCTGAAGAGATTTTACCATTTTCTGCCAAATTAGCAGTGTGTAGCTTCAGATAAATATTTATACTGGACTATGAAATAAAGAAATAATATTTGATAATCAGCCAGTGGCACCAGGAAAGCAAGAAGGAAAATTATCTTGCAAGACTTGAATACCCAAGAAGATATCCCCAGCAAAAAGATTTGAAAATCAACACTGAAGGGCAGAGGAAAAATGCACAGAGGGTCAAAAGGAAAAAAACAAACTAACAAAACCAAAAAAAAAACTTTCAAAGAGTTTAGATTAGATATTTAACCTTAAAAAGCTCACAGTATATGAAATAAATCTCTAGAATAATTAAGCAAAAATTATTAAATAGACATAATGAAATAAGCAAACCAAAAAAAGTACGAGTATAAAGGTTCACAGGAGGTTGTTTGAAACTTAACAAGATCTAGCAGTTCAAATTTAGACTCTAACAACCAAAGAAACTAGCAGTTATGGGGAGCAAGGCTCATCTGCCTCAGTGCCAATTAACACATTTTAATCCTTTTACAGGAGTAGTATCAAACTACTCTTAGGTTAAAGGTAACAGTGGAACTTCAGCTAGCCCAGTTATTTTTTAGAGAAACCTTTTTATCTTGAAAAAGTCAACCCTACATTTAGTCATCCATTTCTCTCCAAATGCATTTTCAAGTTATTCTGTAATCTATATTAAATTACTTTCAGTGAGAATTGGGTCAACACAAGAAGCACAGACATCTGAAGTCATCAGGTCTGCTTCCTTGCCACTGCAGTCAGTCAAGTGATAATATAATTAATAATGATCTTAATATGATAATAGCTACACTCATAAATTTATCAAGCTTCCATCTTAGAAATAGATCAGACTTTTAACCCCAATTAATCCTATGTGAAGTGGGAAATTCACTCCAAAGTGAACTCCAGAATCTGACAGTTTTTCTTCATTAGAGACACTTTAATGCCATACTGCCTGTATTTGCAGATAATTTAACTCCATTTCTTCTCATGCCCCATTTGTCCTTCGTTTTCACCATATTCTTCCACTCTTGTCCCTACATCCCCTTCTGGCTTTGTGCATTTTTGTGAGGATTCTGACAGATTAAAGGCAGTACTTCAGTCTCTTTCTAATTGCATACAATATCCATTTCTATAATCATTACAGCAGCCTCATGAAACAATTCTGCTTCTGGAGTACAAAGAACTGCAGGTTTCTAGGCGCATCTGCAGCTGTGAGAAATCCTCATGGAATCCCAGAAAACCCTGGGTTGGAACTGTAGGGACCACTGAGTCAGCTCCCAGCCCTACACCCCAACAATCCCACTGTGTCCCCAGAGCTTAACAACTGCAAAAATCTGTGAACAAATGATTGCAAAGGTCACCAAAAAACGCCTCTGGAATTTCACGAGCAGACTTAAAGTAAAATATCTACCTGTGAGGAAAGGATTGAACCAAGGCTTTCAATGGTTAATATACAGAGGAAATGTCATTTTTTCCCAAGCCTTGAAGTGTTTATTAAGAGAGATAGAAAATGGGCACAGAGCAGCAATCTAGAGAACAGCTGAGATCAGTAGGGGATGCTGACAATACACCAAACACCTGGAAATAATTACCAGAACAATGACAAATTGATTGGATACACCACTCCTGAGCAGTGCTCAAATGGAAGAAATTAATACAGCTACAGTCTAATTAATCCATTTCTTTCAGATTTCTCCTTTTGTTCTACATGTCCAAGATGAAAAAGAACAACTGATCCATGACATAATGGAAGTAGTTAGACCGCTCTCCTCGTAATTAAAGTAAAAGCACTGTTATGAAGCTATCCCAAATTACAATAATATATAGAACCAAACTGAGTTGCAGATTCCATAAAGAAGAGGGAGGATTATACTAAATGATGATATGACAGATTTGAACAACCCATAACTGTTAATAAGGTATATTTAAATTATTTAAGCAGGTTTTTAATCTTTTCACCATGGCTCTTGTCTTGTTCAGAAACCAAAGCAAGCCCCTCAGGATGCAAAGATCTGCACTTTTATCCCCCTTGGATTTGTCTAGAAATTCACCAGATAGAGGGTCACTCATTTTCCATCCCAGTATATATCAGAACAGTCAAATTTTAGGAACAATAACCTTACTCTGGTTGTGGATGGCTGGTTTCTCACTGTCTATATCCCTTCTACCTTATTAATCACATTGATTATTTACCACAGCTCTTAAAGCATTGTATTTTGTTTACAGTACCTTTAAATCCAGTCTCCATACCTGAACATGTTCATTTCAGTATTAACCTCTGTTTGACATTATCAGAACGTGGGAAGTAATCTGTAGAAGACCATTTTCATCCTGTACACTTACTAAATACAAATATGCATTAAAAATTCTATTAAGAATTCTGAAAGCTTCACATGAATGGCTGTTTAGTCTTTCCTTAATAGTTTTTTCTAAATCTTTACTACTATGTCCCCTCAAGTCACCTCCTCTTCCACTTGCTTCTGGGACTTTGTGCTCCATGTGTGGGAGAATGACCACTGTTCTCATTGTTTTAATGGATTTCAAGGCCAGAAAAGGCCATCTCTGGTCAAGCCCCATCTTCTCCCATCACCTTTCAGCTCCTACAGCTGTGTCTCTGAAACTGATTGTACAGACAACCCAATTCCTTACATTTGACTCACTTTACATTTGACATTTAGACAGAGAGACAGACGATGAATCACTCTGCATTTTAAAGCACAATGGATATCCTCAAATCTAAAAGGGATTTTAGATTCAACATTCTGTCTTAGATCCAAGAACACACCACATCATTCACTTCATGCACCATTAAAACATGTAATTTTAATTAACCCGACTCCTTTCCTGAGGGACAGAAAACAGCAATACGGAACTTTTAAGATATTTAGTCAATATCTATCACAATGCAAGGCAATTTATCCATGAATGTTATGTTTTAGAAAGAACTTTTCTAATTAATAGTCAGATTAATAGTGCAGTTGGAACATCACTGATACACTTAAGTACAATAAAACACAATTAAACTTCAATTCAAAACTAAATTGTTTGGGATGTGAGGATACATTAGCATCTCTAATCCCCCTTTGTCTGCAACTCAGTTACTCCATGGATTTACACTCTTCAGGGACACACTAAACTGATCTGCCTTCACTGAACTGGAGAGTTCAGTGAACATCAACATGAACATTTTGGATGCTCAGCACTGTGTTTGGGAACATGAAAACATATTGGACCTCCTGAGATACCAATAAATACAGAGGAAAATTTAAAAACTCAAGCTCAACTGAATTATAATGTGACTTTATTTGTATCCTGGCAAAAGTCACATTGCTGAAATACAATGTTTGACAGAAACATGGAATCACAGGAAGGTTTGGGAGGGAAGGGACCATAGAGCCCATCTTGTTCCACGCCCTGTCATTGGCAGGGACACCTTCCACTGTCCCAGGTTGCTCCAAGCCCTGTCCAGCCTGGCCTTGGACACTTCCAGGGATCCAGGGGCAGCCACAGCTTCTTTGGGCACCCTGTGCCAGGGCCTCAGCACCCTCACAGGGAAGAATTTCTTCCCAATATCTACTCTAAATTAAAAGCTCTTCTCACCTGTCCTATCAGAAAGTAGTTCAGCTACCAGTTTTTCCACAACTTCTATGCTTATACTAAAAATCTGAAATCTCTAATTAAAGTAAGTATTTTCTTCTTTCTCCAAATGCTGCAGAGTTGCATCAAGAATCACATTCAAAATGAGTAGAATAGTTCATCACCTAAACAAGAAACTACAGTAAAAAATGTTAGGGAAAGTTGCAGTCTTTCTGGTGAACTGTGCATGGTACATTTATTAAAATCATTATTGTAAAAAAGGACTAAAATGAATGGAACTGACAAAGAAAAATCTCTATGTCCTAGTGATTAACATCTTGAATTTATTCATTTAATGGGTTTCTGCATAACAATTTATTAATTTAAATAGAACTGTCATTAAGAATTTTAACATATTAGGTATACAAGGGAACATTTGAAAAGCACCCAAAATTCATGGAAAAGGAAGCACTCCAAGAAATCAACACAGATTCCACCATTTTGGATACTATTTTCATTCTGGGGCATGAAGAGTCTTCCAAGCACTGTACAGGAAAGCAAGTTTGAGAGTAGATTCTATCCGTGCCCAAGGCACCATGAACTAAGTTCAAAATCATAATTAGAATCAGTTCCATCATTCTCTATTATCAGATGAAAAAAAAATACCCAACCAAGAGCTTTTTTGAAACTGATTTTTTTTGAGATAAGCTTCAGTTCAAAGGGTTGATATTTTCCAGCAAGATGCATTTTCATAACAAAAATTTATCAAAAGTCCCCGTGATCTGTGGAAAAGAAGGAGCAGTAAGTTGCCAATGTCAGCACATGGGAAACACTGCCAGGAGGGGGAAAGTGAGATTGATGATGAGATTGATCAGTCTGGTGGATTATCAGCTCCCTATTTGTTTTGAGAGTCACTTTTGCATCCCTGCTAATTTATGCTTTTCCTTACACGTACATCCTACCTGGATGTCTTGACAGAAGCAGTAAGAGAAGCAGGGGGCACTGCTTAATCTGGGCAACAAAAATGGCTAAAAGTACAAAAATAACCTCCCCACAACCCCAGCTGGGATTAAGAGGACAGGCACGTTCATGTTGGACAGTTGAGGTATTTACAGCCAAGAGAGAAAAATAACAGGAAAAAATAAAATACAAAAATTTAGAAAGATATTCCTGTATGAGAGAGTATAAGAAAGGAGAAAAGAAGACATTGGAGAGTCATCAGCACAGGGAAAATAGTATAGACTTATAATAAGAAAAAATGAAAAAGAAGATAACCTAAGATACAAAGAGCATCTGCAGATTTACACAAATAGAAGCACCGAGCACTTTTCAAAATGCATTTCATTTCTTCTATTAATTCACATAATCTGCAAACATTGTTTATGATAACCTATATTTGAGATTTGAATGCAGTTATTTTTTCATCATAAAACAACTTACCAAAGATTCTAAAATCATTCTCAACGCATCAGCTTACCTGAAAATTAGGTTTATCTTTCCAAAATTGGGAATTACATTTAAAAATTAATTTTCAGAGACTAAAAAAAGCAGCAGTTTTTCATTGAATTTTGACTTGGCAACATTTTAGTGACCTAAGAATTTATGGTCAGTTCCAATGGGAATCCACATACATGCAGTGACACCTATGTGTTAATGTAAGAGCTCCTTTTTATAACTATACTCATTGCTTGAATGTTTAAAAACTGCAAGAGCTTCCGTGCAGAGAGATAATGAGATAACTGAGATTCGTGGAGTCAATTTACATTCCAGTGCAGAGATCAAAACACAAAACTGATCTATAGCCCTCCATCAACACCCAGAAAGGCAGATTGCTGTTGTGCACAGAAAAAGGCTCATCAGCAAGACATGATTATTTAGATTTGTAGTGAGAACAGAAAGAAATGATCATTAGTCTAAGCCTGTAATAGGTTTTTTTTGTAGGTAATAAAAATCTACCTTTTTTCTAGGTAATAGAAAAAAAACTTTGGCTGAGTGTTAGGGATGTCCTTTATATACAGGGCATATGTAGGAGCTGGGGATGGCAGAGGGAGGCTGAGGGGAATCCAGGCTGGAGATGGCTCTGAGCAACCCAGTCTAGTGAAAGGTGTCCCTGCCCATGTCAGAGTGTTGGAATTAGATGAGCTTTAAGGTCCCTTTCATCCCAAACCATTCCATGATTCCATGATGTCCATCCTTCACTGGATGCAGAATGAAACTCAGTCACAAAGGATGAGGAAAATGCTGAGGTACTGAATTCCTTCTCTGCCTCAGTCTCCAGCAGTAACAGGAGTTGTCCTTCAGTGCTCCGAACTGAAGGGCAGAGATGGGAACAGAATGAAGGCCCCAAAATTGGTTCTACTCCTGTCATTAATGAATTTACAGAATCCTTTTTATTGGTTTTCTATGGCAGTAGCCAGGTTTCAGTTCTAGCTGGGCTCTGGCCCTTGCCATTTTCTCCCTGCATGACCTCCAAATGTCCCTTGTCCCTTCTCACAAAGGTCACAGACTCTCCTTTTTTGCCCAAGTTCCACCCAAATTCTCTGTTCAGACAGATCAGTGTTGACTAAATAAAATAAGGAGCAATTTAAAACCATAAAGTCCATCACAAACAGGTGAAAGGAAGCACATAACAGGTGAAGGGGTGACATAATTTCTGAAATTTCTGAAAAAACCCACATATATTTCATCACATATTGCAGAAATCACATAACATGAACAGAGATTAAAAACTGACTTATCTACAACTAAAATACCAAAAAAAAAAAACTGTCTTATACAAAAAAAAAAAAAAAAAAAAAAAAAAAAAAAAAAAAAAAAAAAAAAAAAAAAAAGGCATGGAAAAAACCCCACAGATCTCAAAGTCAATCAGTACAATTACAGCTGAATGAAATTTGCAAACATCTGATATCAAAATCAGTGGAGAGCCTACAATTTCACTTTTAGTAGATATAAAAATAATTCTGAATTCCAACAGCTATACAGAACAGGCTCTTTTTCCCATGTTCATATATAAACAGGAGTTGGAATATCTCACAGATCTAAATTCTAAAAAGAATTTGTCTCTGATAAAGGGATTAAAACATAGAACAAGATAGCTGGAGATCAGAAAGCAATAATTTGACACTTCTCTGAGGAAATCAGTGCCTGTTATTTGATTATAACTTTTTATATTCCCTCACTCTGTAAAGTATTACTGGCCTTTGTAGTATGTGAAAAATGTACTTCAGAAAAAGACATGTTCCAAATGGTAAATGGAAAGGCAATAAATTAAAGCCTTTTATATACTGACTAAGCATCTTTTAGGACTCAGATATTAGAAAGTATATTTCAAATTTTCATGCTGTCACTTTTAATACTCCTCTCATCAAATACCACTTTCTGAAACCATATCCAAAATTAAAGCCTAATCTGTATGGGAGAAAGAAGCTTTAATACAACTTTTGAAGTTGGATGAATGCCATGGAGAATGCAGTCAAAAATAAAGAATACAGAACAAAACATGCTGTAGGCAAACAGAAAGACTGAGCAGAGGGGCAAGGAAGACTCCTGATAAAATTTAGTGCTGCAAGGACTGTTTGTATCCCCTCATTATTTAAATGACACTTGGTAATCCCAGAATCATGGAATGGTTTGGCTTGGACAAGATCTTACAGCTTATCATGATGTTCCATATCCTGACATAGACAGGGGAACCTTTTACTAGACTAGGTTGTTCCAAGCCCCATCCAACTTGGCCTTAAACCCTTCCAGAGATTGAGCAGTGTCCTGGTTTAAGATCATTTAAAAAGTTGGACACTCCAAAATGAGTCCCCTCCGCTTAATTCCCACGAGTCCCTCACCACCAGTAAGGAAAGATTATTATACAAGTGAAAAAACACCAGTTGACTAACAAATTGAGCAGCAACAGGCAAAAAAATAATAGTAAATAACTGCTAGGTACAAAACTGCCCAATCTCACAGCCCCCAAGGACACAAAGAGACCCAAAATGCTGGAATTGCCCTTCCCACGACGGCGCCCGTCTGAGGCGCCCGTGTGGCGGAGGGACAAAGGGAAGATGGCACCACACCCTTGCCCTCCAAAAGGGCTCCAGGAACAAAGAGACAAGATGGCACCAACCCGTACCAGCAAGGCAGGAGCCCACAGAGCAGTTCTAGAGGAAGATGAAAATTCTCCAGCTCCTGGGGTCTGCGCTGCTCCCGCTGCTTTTCCCCGCCATTTACAGGCTCAGGCTGCTGTGGTGTGTGAGGGTAGGACTGGTCTGGCCACATAGACACACAGCCTGACCCCAGGAACCTGCTCACTCTGTCCTTGCTGCCTCCAGAGTTTGAAAAATTCACCTTGAAAGAGTTTCTAATTGCAAAGTGCATCTTTACCAGTGGCTACAGTTGCAAACCAGCTCTGAAGTGAAGAGCCCGCCTTCTGCAAAAGCCTCTACAAAAGGAAGAGCCTCGGCTCCCGCTGTCCCCAAGCGGAGCCGCCTGTGGTGACCACACCTTCTCTGGGCAACCTGTGCCAGGGCCTGACCCCCTCAGAGGGAGGATTTTCCCCTGATATATCAACTAAACCTGCACCCCTTGAGTTTAATGCCATTCCCCCTTTTAACTGAACAGAAATAATCCCGGTAACATGGATCCACATCCAAGTTCCTCATGTGTTAGATGCATCACAGAAGTATTTACAATTACAGTGTGAACACAGAAAACATTGCTTCTAAAGGCATTCCTTTGCAGAATTACCTCAACAGAATGAAATTTTATTGTCAAAGTTTGTTAGTAATATAGATATATTTTTTTTGGGTGGTGTGTAATCATCACAAAGTCATTCTCACAATTTTCCAGTTCGTTTCTGAAAGACTGAAAATTCACTGTTCAGTGATGGAAGCATAAAGCAATGACCAAACCTTAAGCTCATCTCGTTGACTCCTTCTCCCATCAGTATGCTACTTCTCTATTTAAATATCCCAGACAAAGTCTCTGCACCATTCTGGATCTCCCACGAGTTTCCCTGTCCATCTTTACACAGCTGGTGAAATTCTCAGTTCCTCTGCTCTCCTAAAAACTTCCACCACTGACCTGCACAGTCATCTGAGGCCACTCCTGTGCCAAGCTAAAAGGAATTTCCTTCCAAATATTTTTGATCCAACAGACTAAAATAGCTGATTTTCCAGATCAAGGATGACTCAAACTTTTCCTTTCTTATTTCCTTTTTTTTTTTCTCTTTTAATGTTGAAGAAAAAGAACTTCAGTTCAGACTTTCTGCCTAATGAATCAACAGTGATTTCATTTCACTGCGACTCAGAGGATGTTTCAGTAACACATAAATCAGAACAGCTTCAGAAGGGGAGGTTGAGATGCTCACCCCGTGGTGCTCTGCAACTTCACAGAACTGCTTGAGGGGTCAGGGATTTCAGCTCCAATCTCCACACTGAATTACACACAGAGGGGACACAAACACACATTTCATGCATGGAGGAAATGCTGCAGAACATTGCTCATGGTTAGCTCAAACCTTAATTGAAAAGGCTCTGCATTAAACACCACTGAGGATTACTCACTGTGGATTAAGCCTAACCAGTTTGGGAATTACTGCTGCAAGACAGAACAGGGCAAGATAACTGCCTGTGGTACCTATTCCAGTTCATAAGATTTTTTTTCTTTTAAAATTTTTCTTAATTTAAATCCTAGTGAAACTATTTTCCAAATTTGACCTGAATTCAGAAATTTCATGCATACTAATGGGTGGTGGAGTTAAATATTTACTACAAAACATGGCCTAGTTACAGTCCCTTGATAGGGACTTTTTTTTTCTTTTAACTGTGTTGCATTTCTGCAATACTTTCTCAAATAAAACCTTTAGTAACAGTAATATTTCTTCTAAAAGAACAAGCAGTAAGCTTAGTATTTGATGTTAATATTCAAGTCAAATATCTCTGGAGGAAACACTTCCCTATCTTTCCATTTCTGAGTATAATTTTATTTTTGACAACTGTCAGATCTTAACATGTTAAAGAAATTTTATTCTGATTTTTATCCTGATATAAAACCATAATAGTAATAAAATCAAGAGAGAGAATGTAAATAAATACAGTATAAAAATTGCCAAATATATTAATTTTTATTACTTTTCAAACTTTTATCACTGCTTCTGCAAAATCTGTCTCAAACTGTCACGTTGAGGCAATATATCAAACACCAACTACCCTTCATAACAAACATACCCAGGAGATGGAAGTCACTTTCATCAATTTAAACTAACAGGAGCTTAAACAAAACACTGAAAAGGAAAATGAATAGCAGAAAAGCTCCAGCCAAAGCTAAGCAGAAGTAAATCTTTTGGAAATGGAATAGAGAAGGAGGGAAGATCCTTGGACAGCCAGCTGGCTTTACCAAGAACCAGTATCATCAGCAAAAAGCCTAAACCATGTGTACAGAAAATCATAAAATCATGGAATGGTTTGGGTTGCAAGGGACATTAAAACACTATCTGCCATGGGCAGGGACATCTGTATGCATTTAATTCTCTCTCCACTTTTTGTATTCTCATTTAGGATCAATCCTGATCAGGAACAGAGGGGAGCAGGACAAGACATTGGTGCTGTTGGGTTTGTTTCACAGAAAGATAAAATGGTTTGGTGTTAGAAGGGGTTTTGAAGCTTTCCTAGTCCATCCCTTGATGTGAGCACAGATCTTAACTAGACCAGGCTGCTCAGAGCCCCAACCAACCTGACCTTGAGTACTTCCATTGATGGAGCATCCACCACCTTTTGGGCAGACAGCTCCAGAGTTTTACAGCAGCATAGAACAGTGAGTGCTGAGTGCCTGATGTGTGTGGCCAGCCAGAAATATAAATTATATATATGTATATTACACATGTATATATATACATGAGCTGTATATGTGTGCTTGTGTGCATGTCCCCACTGGAAATACAGGATCAGTCTCATTCCTGCTTTGAGCTGGGGCCATGGAGCTGCAGCAGCCTCACTTCTGCTTTTGGGAGCCCCTGACCCTGCTTTTCTGTACAGCAACTCTTGGAGATGCTCTACAACATCTGCTTTTTCATCAGAAGTGTTATAAATCATTTCAGAGTAGGAATTTTAATGTCTTTCTGCAGCTCAATTCTCAGAGAACTGAAAGATAATTAATGGATGGAAAGGAGTCTGAAAGAGCCAGCATTACAGTATTTCCATGGAATGGCATTTAGAGGGCCAGATTCCTCAGGAGGAGCACTGCAAACATGAATAACAACTGAAGTCACTTCCATATGTAACAAGCAATTCAAAATAGATAAGGAATATTTTTTATTAACAAGGTAAGAATTTTCAGGTCACGACTCCGGTGATTTGCTGAATAAAAGATTTCAAATCTTTGTGCTAAAAAGCTTTCAGCTCAGACATGAGCCACCAGCCAGACAAAAGGCAAGTTGCAGAGCACCTCATTACAGGTATTATTCTAAAAAAGAGAATATGTTTATTGTACACACAGTTTCTTTCAAAAGAGCAGACCAAGATTCATTCTCCCACTAAGCAGGACTGTCCACGTGCCCCACTTCACCTACCAGGATGAATAGAAATTCTAGTTTGTCTAAAATACCTGTTTTCCAGTCATTTCTTTCCACAGACACTTTTTCCTCTACCAAGAGAACTAGCACATGCTAACTTCTGTAAGCAAAAAGAAACTCATATACTTCAGTGAAAAGGTTTATAAATAAATATAGGGAGAACATATGTTTAAGTGAAAAGATCAGGGGTTTTTTTGTTTAAAAAAAGACTATCTAGATTCTAGAGGAAAAGATTCCAGATTCTCTAGATTTCTCTAGAAACCATCTTTCATAGGATTTAGTTTTAGTTTTAAAACTTCATTCAAATTTTTTTCAAAACTAGATGGTTAAAAGCATCAAAGCACTAAAAATATCATTTTTTAGTGTGTTCTGTCAGAGAGCAAAAAAAAATTGCCAAGGAAGTTAAAGTCACCTTCACATCTCAGATGTTCATCCACAATGTCAAGATAGTCAGAGTACACAGGTCACATTCATTTTTACAATGTCCATAAATCTGCATGAACAAAAAATTAAATCTACCTCAACTTTACCCTGTCTTCAAACACAAAAAAAAAACCATCAACAGCTATTTTCTGTCCCTTGATTGAAATATGAATTTCATATCCTGGTGTGAAATTTTATCTACCATGCTTGAAAAAAAAATTAAAAAAAAATTAAAACACAACAGTCAGCAGCTGGACTAAATCATGTTTCTAATGGAAGTTTCAGCTATATGCCAGAAAACTTCCAGGAAAATTACATTAAAATCAGGCAGTCACCAGCACACACCTAGACAGGCATTGCCAAAGCCATTTACAGACAGAATAAATTTACATGAATAAAACCTATTTCCTTGTGTTGCTTTCTGCAGCAACAGGCTGTGTCTTAATGAATTTAATCAAACCTGAGCCCAGTGGACCTGCAGTTCTTGATAGATTTTTGTGTCAATCATGGCCTGAATTTCTCCTCCACAGGGAATTTCCTTCCTCTCTGCTGATCAAAAAAACACCAGTTGCATTTAGACACTTAATGCTGTGAGTACAGCAGATCCTGTACTTTTTATTCCTGTGAGTTCTTCACTTCCCTGCACTTTTCAGGGTTTGTGGCTTCACTCTTTATGGTCACAGAATCATGGAATGCTTTGGGTTGGAAAGGACCTTACAGATCATCCAGTTCCAATCCCTGTTTTCCCTTCTCTCCAATATAAAAAGATGTGAATGATAAACTTGCACATCTCCCATGTCTTCTTTCTGCCCCATCTGGGAGATCTTTTACCAACTCCAACAGTGTCAGAATAAATCCCCACAGAGCAAAGCATTTAATGGCCCAGCAACTGGATAATCTCACTTAGGTGCTTTTTGAAATATAAGTGTTCCTATTATGGGATACAGAGATACACAGGGATGAGCTCGAGGCATCAAATCTTTTTTTTAATTCTCTTTGTGTTTTTGGAACGGGTCTCATAAATCAAACCCATTTTTGACCAAAGGTTTCTACAGCCAGTAGAATTTACCCTTCCACAATACAGAAGGAACAAGGATATAAACACCACAGACCCTCTCCTTCATTCCAAAGCATTTTGCAGTGGCACAGAGCATTTGTTGCACACCTATCAATGGAAAGCAAGAGCCCCTGGAGTGAATTTAGTAGGACACAACAGCACCCAGCAGTGCAGGGCAGGAAATGAGGAGCACACCAAGAGCCAGCTCTGAGTGCACAGACATTTTTAGGTTGAGGATGTAATTATCCCAGCTGGAACCCTGCCAGGAAATCAGCCAGGAAAACACAGCCTCAGTTCATTAATCCAGCTCTTTATGGCACCGAGCTAAACATATCATTTCACATCACACCAGGGCTGCTCTCGTTCACACCCTCGTGGGTGCTGATAATGGTGTGTGGTGTCTCCTGCTCTCCTCATTACAGGATCATATTGAACAGGGCCCCCCAAAAAAGCTGCTCCACTTTTCTGACAGGCTTTTTTCCCAGCCTGGAGTGTTGACAAGAGATGAATGTCTGTGTCATTCTGTGTAATTCTGTTTAAGATCTTTTTCCTTCTCTTTGCTTCTTGACTGTTGTTTGAGTTGGTTTTTTTCCTAAATATAGCTTAAGAAAAGTCTTTGTCATAAAAAATCAGAAATTCCGTCTAGAAAGAGTGTGCAAGTTTAGGTTGATGCTTCTAACTCAGGAGAAGCCTCCTGTGTAGAGGCTGAGTCAGCATCACAAACCCAAAAGGGAAAGTGTTCTAAATTCAGAGAGAACATGGGCACTCACATCACCACAGAAGATGCTGAGCTACAACTTGACATAATACAAAATAAGTCATGTAAGCAACAGGAAACTGAAGTAGTCAACAAATGAAAATTAATGCCAGAACAGCCAGGCATCAGCATTAAAAACCTAAAAAACCCCACCCAACCAAAACCCCATCACAAAAACAAACACCCATCTGAAAAATGATCAACAAAACCCATAAAACCCCACTGTAATATTGAAATAGCATTGTACAAAGAGCATACAGCAAATACTTAACTTATTCTGACATACTGACAATTGAGTATTTAAGAAAAGCCAAACCAAATAGGAACATAAAAACAGTGAAACCAAATACACAGAGTGGAGAGGAGGAAAAAATACCCTCAGGATATTCCAGACCAGACTGAAATATTGACTAATCAGTGCTTATATATACAAAATTTAACCCTGCCTTCCCATATGATCACTTCAGTCCAATTTTCACAAAATAAAAAAAATCTTGTAGTTTTTTTAAAACCCATAGCATGAGTTCTGGGGGAGTAACTCACTGAAATCAGTATTTTACACCCAAATAATTCAGATTCCTTTTGAAATCTCAGTTGGAGATCTCTCAGTCTTGTTCCAAAACCTAGGGCTGATGATAAATTGCAGATGGTATCTTTTGGCAGATTATAGGACTTACAATGGAATAAACCTGAAAGGTACTTAATTCTGCTGCAATAAAGATAATTATGATCAAAGTCAATAAAACTGAAACAGTTTGTCATAGCCATATATTGAAAACATTTTCCCCCCACCACACAGGTAAATCTGAAAGCACCTCATACCAATTTTACCTATTGGAAGAAAATTGCCAGATATTGTGAGTATCTATATGTTTTATGACCAACACCCAGGAAATAATTGTCTTAATATTGTTATTATACCTGTATTTTCAGGCTTTAATTTTTTTATATATATATTTGAAATCACAAGTACTTCTATACCGCTATTTTATTGATATTAATAATTGTTGATAATTGTTAGCTTGTTCAGAAATGTATGTATGGTGCTCCTAATTCTACATTTGCACCCACAGGTGTTAAACCATTGCTCAGATTTAGCTAAGTGAAAAAAAACCCATCATTTTGCAACACAGCAGAATAAAAAACAGGCTGAAAAAAACAGCAAGCTTTAGCACTGGGCAAAGCTTTTCTCCCATCACACTTTTTTTTCCTCACCATACCTTGTTTTCGAACATCTTCTACAGCAGCAACCAGCTCCTCCTTGAGGTCCTGGCTCTCTTTAGCAATCTGGTCTCCTTTTTCCAGGAAGTTCTGAGTGGCCTGCTCCACAGAGGCAGCCAGAACATGAGCCTTCTTGGAGCGCCCTTTCTTCTTGCCAGAGGGTCCCTTATTGCTCGTGTTCACCAGTGTTGTCACCTTTGGGCAGGAAAAAAAAGTTTTTGTCAGTTTGGACAATTCCCCCAGTATTGACAGGAACACCTAATTCAATGCTCACGCTGTTTGCTGTGCCCTGGAGGAGATGTAGTGTTTTGAACAGATAAAATTGGAAGTAGAAAATGCAGCAGCACGTCCCCCAAAAGAGGGTTTTTCCTTTTAACCTCTCCTCAAGACTGGGCTAAGCAAATCACAGCCAGGCAGCAAAAAAGAACAAGATAAGAAGCAGGCATGGCAGGGCTGTGGTGCCAAAGCATTGCTTTTGTTGCTGGTTTTCATTTTTAAAAAATGAAGGCGCTGATAAAATGGAACCTGAACACACAAGGGCCAGAAACCATTCAAAAAGCAGTTGTCCCTTGAGATAATGTACTGGCAGTGACATGCAAGTGGTGACAAAAACATCGAGGCTGTTTTCTAGACATGAAAGGCACAAAGAGCTCCCACTGCAAAGATTACACAGGTTAAAACTCTTTGCCTTAGTGCTGCCTCACTCCATTCCTAATATTTTGTCATAAAACCACAGCAGGCAGTGAAATGATCCTACGAGTATTTAAACAGAAGGAAACTCTACCTCTGTGTTTGCAGAATCTCCTGAAGGAATTCTTTATTGAGCTGTCAATAAACTGATTAGAAAGCTTAAAAACACAGCAGTGTGTACATCCCCCTCAGCTGAGTGCTGGGCAAAGAGGGAATCCTGCATGACTCCAGCAGCACCAGGCTGATCCCCAAAACAGGAACATTGAATTGGGTGCTGCCAGGTATTAAATGCACAAAAAAAATAGCACTGGATCAAAAATGTTCAGGGATGCAATTCTTCCTAAGCAGGACACCTGTAGCATCAGTGTTGTAAGCCACAAATTTGTTGTAAAAAAAAAAAGCCTTTGTAATGAAGATGTTTCACTAAAATATTCTAAAACAAATATGAAAATTGACTGGCATCTCATCCCTGTTACCAGAAGAGTGACAGGGTCTTTGGCACAGTTTTGACCAAAAAGCCTTTTACCACGCTCTTTGTGCTACATTTTTTTCCTCTTTCAATCAGTTTTTTTTTTTTTCCAAATCACATCTAAAAACTACAGATTGTGGAAGAATAAATATAGGTACCTATATCTGTATCTAGATATATATCTATATTTCTATCTTGAAAATACCATATGCATGGATGTATTGGGAGAAAAACAAATGTATTCCAGAGCCTTCTTCCAGGAAGGAGTCTGCCTGGCTGCTGGAATGTAATATTCATCCATCATATGGTGGAGTTCCTTTCCACTATTTAGATCTAGAAATATTATTTTCTTTATTAGATTTCCCTTGCAAGTATTCCTCATGAAATTATCCTGAAGATCATTTTGTAGTTTATCATTGTCATTGGCATCTAGTTATGGACACCTACAGAAATGGTAATAATTCTAACTCAGCACCAAACAACAAAAGTTTATCAGAACTTCCCGATGTGGAAATAATTACAAATTGAAATAAAATATTTAATAATATTATCTTAAAGGTCTTTTTGAAATAAAAGAACTGCTTTGTCCTATGCTGCTTAAAATGCAGAAATAGAGAAAAATCATTGAAATTGTCTACAAGCTCTCAAAATCTTCTCAGATAAGAACTTCTGTGTCAGTCCATGTAGAGCATGTGGAGGTCCTAGAGGTGAAGAGGATCCAGCACTGGCAGAAAACCTTTGCCAAAGCTCTGAGCTTCTGAGAACTAACACAGATCCACAGGAAAACCCAAATTACCACAGAGGATGGAGATTTCTCTACCACTTCTCATAACACACATGTAGGAAACAGCATCTCCAAAGTCAATCCTTTTTCAAAATGAAATACTGGGGGTATTCTGTTTGAGCCCAAATCCTTCATAAATAAATGCTTTGCTGATCTCTTTTTATTCTTATTTTGTTTCTACCATATAAAAAAAACAAGTTTCCATCAGGTCAAAAGCTGGCACTCAAAAATAATCACAAGAGTGCCAGCGAGAGAGCACAAGATCACAAGATCACAAACTGTGCTAAGGCTTTGTTTGCCAATGAACCTCAATGATTTGTAAATTTGAAGCAAAGGCTTTAAAATTTTAAACGAGATTTACTGGCCTGAAAT
>VXBR01001052.1:312281-366090 GCA_013400215.1 Cisticola juncidis
AGGAAAGAAACCATTCTCCATGTGGGGCTAGGACATTCCCTTGGTAAAGGGCAGCTCTGGATTCCAGTCTCTGCACCAGCAGGTTGGGTTCTGGATAATACAGAGCTCTCAGAGGAAGAAAACCACCCATAAAAACTGGAATATTGCCATTTTACCCACCTTGTGTCAGCTTCTTTAAATTACATTAAATTATGAGTTAAAAGGCCAAAATAGCAGCGTCTTCCAAAATTAGAATTCCTGTTCTAGAAAGTCAGCTGTGCTGGGACAGGGCAAAGGGGAAGGAAGGCTTCTGATACCAGTGACAGAAAAAAAATCCATGGCATATTAGCTTCTTTCCCATTTTTAAAAAGCCAGTAACCTATTAATTTATATAAATTGCATGAAAAAAACTGAAGAAAAAATAATAACCTTTTACCTTATTAAAATAGCTCCATTTTCCAGCAGAGCCTTAAAGCTAACTGGTTTATTTTAAATATCTTACCCCACCTAAAGTGGTACAAAGAAAAGAATGTCTCTATCAGCTTCTGTTACTAATTAATGCAGAACTCACCCAAAATTCTGTACAATTATCAAATGTATCACTTGATAATTACCATAAGCTCATTTGGCAGCCTTGTAATGATCCTGGCTTTGTGATCACACCAGGGAACCTTGCTCCCTTATTTTATTAAAGCAGCTTCACACAGTCCTAGCACAGATCTCTGCTGGAATAACAGAACCTCACTAATTAATAGTTCAGCCCCATCCTGAATTAAGGCCTTCTTACCCAGCTCCAGCAGCACAAAAGAAAGGTGAGGATGTCTTTGCTAAAAGCAGAAAATTCCATTAGCACGGATTTCCCCACGGCAGAGGTCACGTGCAGGCGGGGAATGCCAGGAGTGAAAGGGGATAGAGCTGGATCACACACTCATCAAATTAATCCCCTGTCAGCAGCTCCAGCTCACACAAGAACATTCCTGGCTCTCTGAATGAAACTGTGTTCCCTACAGAATTCTGAAAGGGCTGGGCCACAAGTTTAAGAGTTTTAATTCTCCCCCTTTGCCTTCTTTTCCTCAGTATCTGCTCGAATTGCATTAGTTACCCACGACTTTCCATAACCACATTAAAAACAATTCCTAAAGTAAATATTGGTAGACCTTTTTTTTTTTTTTTTTAAATTGTCCTGCCAATCCTTGTGGTTTCTCTGCAGTCCCTCACACAGGACAGATGCCTTGGTATTCCAGCACACATTGGGTGATGCAAGGATTGAGAGCAGCCCTCTGGAGAAAGGCTTGGGGACACTGGTGGCACATGGCAGGGGGACTGGACCAGGGGATCTTTAAAGGTCTCCTCCAGCACAAATCCTTCCATGTGATTCTACAATCCCTCTGTGATTCTACAAATTTAAATATCAATGACAGAGGCTGTTGAGGAGTTTTTCTGAGGCTGGACAGCATTTATAAATTTCCTTGTTTTTAATAAACCAAAACAAGGAAATCAGGTACAACTCTGCAAACATGCCCATTATGAAAACCATTCACACAAATACTTGGCTGTGGTTATGACAGCTGAAATCTGTGTAAAAGAGTTTCTCTGAAGGATCACTAATTATTTGTTAAAAAAAAAATCATTATTCTCCCCTATGCCCCTCGTATTTTCAAGTAAATATTATTTGTTCTTCCCAGAGGTATTTCTTGGATGTGAACCGGAGTTATTTCTTTCTTCTCATTCACCCACAGATCACCAAGATGCTGGAAAAACTCAATGACCTGAGCAAAGACAGCCCTGACATTTCAGTGGAAGAGTTTTTTCTCTTCTGGGTATCAGCTTTTCCACTCCCCTCATGGCTGGACAATGGTCACCCCTCAAGCACTCCAAATCCTGCTGCTTCCAAAAGAAGTTTGTTTCAAAGAAAAAAAAAAATTCATTACAACTGTCTGTTTCATTACAACAGAAAATCTCTTTTTCCAAACTGTCTCATGGCTGGGTTTGTTTTTTTTCTTTGTTTCCTTTGGCAGAAGAGACCTTTCAAAACACCTAAAGAGAGCAGCAGATTGTGTTGGGGGCTCCAGCACCAGCACGGCCAGGGGAAGATCTGATTTGATTCCCTGCTCCAAATGAGGCAGAGAACAGACCTGAGCTCTGTGTGTGTGACCATCCCTGGACCATCCAGCAGCACAGCAAACAGATGGAATTTTGCTGTACCAATTCCTGGCTCTGCACTCCAAAGAATTCAGTTTATGATGCAGCTCTCAGCAGTAGCTCATTAGCTGATCCCACTCCAACTGCAAGGTGTCACTGAGCTAAATACAGGAGAAAATGCTTTCAACAACTACTTTTCATTCACATACAAAACAGAAAAGCAGCTAAATTGGATTTTTTCCATGTTTGTGCAGAGGAGCAGATAACTTGCTGGGTTTTTTTACCATATTTGTGCTTATTCTCTGGGTTCTTTCCCTATTACACCAATAGGTGTGAACACAGATGTTCTGCTGAGCATGATTCAGCCTGTAACACAACTCCATTTTTTGATAATAACTGTTCTTCAATTTTCCCTATCAACTTGAGTAATTTGCCACTGTCCTTACCCCATAAATCATAACAGCTTACATAATTAACTCTTGTAATTATCTCTGCACGATTAGCACCAGCTGGCTACCTAATTCACAGAACTGAAATCCCCTTTCTGGATATTTGGATTCTCACTGATGAGCAGAACTTTGCCTATCCACGCTGAATTCCAGTGGTTTCACCCAGCTTTTTGTACTCCTTCCAGCTCCCCTCTGTGTTTGCAAACACCTGCAGGTCACAGGCATTCAGAAATAAGCAGACTCCTCTCTCTAATGTATAAATTATTAGCTGGGGTGCTACAAAAATGCCAGTGCCACACCTCCCCTTTGGCTGGGAAGCACCCAGACAACTGAGGCAACACTGCTTAGAGCCAGGATATTTCATATTTTAATCCAGTGTAGCTTGAGGACATCAAGCAGCTCCAATTCTGCTGCCAAACACTGATTCCTGAACAAATCTGCATATTTCTATTCTGCCCTCATGATGCACCTTTAGGATGTAATTTGGAGATAGCAACAGCATTGCTGCTAATTTATATTTTCCTTATCAGTGCTCCCACCACGGGAAGAGGTTTACATCCTGGCCAATGTGAGTGAATATTACATAAGGCACTTTTAAAGTTCTTCAGCAAGTATTAATTCTCAGTGGAATTTCTGACTACTTGTTATGCTATCAAAAAGAATTAAAAAATAAATAAACCACCCCACACTTACTTTCTTCCCAAAAACCTATCAAAAATTTCTACAACAGACACACAAAGCTGAAATATGTTTTCACAAAACGTATTAAGAAAAAGAAGAGAAAAGCACAATTAAGCGAAGAATCATGGTTATGTTCCTCCTAAAAATCTTCATTAAAAATGTATACAATGGCCATGAAAACCTGCAGCGTGTTTTCACTGACTCTCCCACGACTGAAACAAGAATCAATATAAATTAAGCTAATAAAATGTCTCCTATAATACAATTTGCTTCTAATTTGTAATAAATTAGGCGCAAAGATTATTAGAGTCTCCTTTTGTGACAAATTTCTCCTGTTAATTGGCACTAAAGGACTGTGATGCTATTTAGAAGCCAAATATGAATTCCAGGAGTTACCTGGTAGACAGGAAAAAGAGATTATGTTAATATCCCACTCCTGAAAGACAGAAAATTTATATTCCTCAGGTTTCCCAAGGATTCACCTGCTCCTGTACATTACTTGAGGTTCCTCATACCATCCAGTTGTCCTCTGGTAACTCCAGGAGTTGCTCATCTCTTGGAACTGCCAGCACAAGCAGGAACATCCATTTCAAGATCCCTTCTCTGTGCTGGCAGGATTGCAAAAATCTCACTTTTAAGAACTAAATAATCCCGTTCCTGAACACAGGTTTGCAGTATCTAGTAAGGATTTTGGCAATCCCAGCTAGTGCCAAGAGAGAAAAGCTGAAGCAGATGTTTAATTGGAGCAACTACACATTCTTTAGCAAAACCATTGGCTTAATGCAACTCCTGAAAGATCTGTTTCAATGCCTTTAAAAGCAAGAAAAAGATGAAAGTCAAATTTTAAGATGTTCCTCACAGTGTGTAATTGACTGTGGGTTTTCTAATTGCACAAAAGAGCTTGATCCCAGTCAAGTCCAACAGCCAAAGACAGCACAGAATCCACAGATTCCCATTATTTCATTTTTTATGTACCCCAAAGCACATCAGGCTGCACCATTTCAAAAATTCTTGTCTGTGGCTTGTGTTAAACATGCATTTCCTCTCATCTCTTTCTTCATTATGCATAAGAGGAGTTCATGATCCTGCAAAGATGAAAAGAGGAATGAGAATTCCTCCCCCAACAATGGCCTAATTTTGGCAGGATGATCACCTTAGGACCAGGCTATGAACTGGGGGGCACAGAAATGTGGGTTTGAAGTTCCCCAGGATCAGCAGAGAGGTGAACAAGGTCCTGCTCCTTCAGGGGTCACCACTTTACACCAGGGATATTTTATAAGAGGATGGGCTACAACACCAGAGTGCTTGGGCTTGAAATGAGAACAGTGAGCCATTTTTTTAACCCTGAAGGAAGATTTCAAACTAAAACCAAACTTGTGCTCCATTAATCACCATGTGATGTAAGCTCCCCTCTGCAGGCTAAGAGTTCAGCATATAAATTCTGGAAAGGGACTGGGATTTCAAAAAGCTCCCTATCACATCTATTCTACAACATCTTCTTCATCTCACTCCTCAGCTTCTCTCTTCTCCATGTGCTGAAAATGAGAAGTGATCATGTAACTTCTGTTTATGGATTGCACTCCCAGGGCTGGGCGCCCAAACAGACTTGGCATCTCCAAACCTTGGAGTCTTCCAAAGCTCTGAATCAAGGATCCTCCTGGGTTTTACACAGCATAGATTGAATTTTAATTGGAGCAGCATTTGGCAAATCCTTTCTGCTTGTGATCCTGTCACTATCTTCCTTCTGTTTCTCATTGTCCAAGTGAGACAACATCCATGTGGGAACTTAAAATGCTGAAACCACCAAAGGCAGAATTATTTGGCTCCAAATTATCATCTCTGTGCAACTCAGCAGTGGTTTAGCACACTACAATGCACAAAACGTTTCTTTAAAGAGTAAAACATGAAGTTTAACATACCCCAGCTAAAAAAAATAAATCAGAAAGCTGGAATCTACCTGATAATCAGTAAATACACATTAAATGCAGTGACCTCAAGGCAGCCAGAAATGTCAGCTTCCAGTAGGGCTGTGTTAAATGATCTCGGCAACCACTGAGCAGTAATTGAGGATGAAGGAATTTTCTGCCTTCAATAACTTTAGTTAATTTCTAACAGTTAATAAGTTATTACTACTGCAGGCCCCTGCTGATCTGTTATTTTCCTTGTTAATTAAAACACTAAATGTCACTGATGCCATAAGTGCATGTTCTTCTGCAGTTTTACCAACTTTGCATTTTGGGCAAAACTTTGTTGCACTACTTTTGGATGTGGAAGAAAAGTCACCATCATCTGCAGTTTGCTGTCAGGATATGAAGATGCCCCAAAAAGCTGCCCACAATCTACATGAATGATAAAATAAAAAGTACCAACTAAAAAACATAAAGCAACACCTCATCATTCTAATAACTCCAGTTCCTTCCAAAACGGAATACAGAGTTACTACTCAAGCTTACAAACACATCACATGCAAAATGTGAGATATATAGTCAATAGTTATGTATCATTATCACAAAATTAAGCCTTGTGGTACTCAAAGTGTATAAAAAATAAGGGATTGCCGGTATTATGTATTATAAGTGAGAAAATCAACAAGAAATACTTCATTTCCATACTCACTACTCCATATCACTACTAATCCATCAGAAACTAAGCCACCTTGGCCTAAATATGAATCCTCAAAATCTCAAAAAACCCAAGACAAGGCAAACCCATCTGTAGCTGAATTAGAACCAAATGCAAGTGTATTTTATACTCGTCTCAAAAGTACCAAATCACTTAAGAGCTGTAAAACAAAAAACATAAAAACCAAAACAAACAAAAAACCCCAAAATTAAAAAAACTTAATTAAAAAAAAAAAACAAACACGCAAAAGAAAAAAAAAAAAAAACTCAAACAAACAACTGCCTCCCGTTCCACCAGCATCCTTTATTTCTCCCAGTTCTTCAGCAGAACAGAGGGTGTCGGGCTGATCCAAGGAAGATGTTGCATTTAACCACACGAGGGCACACCACACTAGAGTAACAGAAAAACTCCTGTGGAATCCCTGGATCCATTGCACTTGTGCTGTTTTATTGGATCTGTAGGAGAGCACCAGCCTTGGCACTGTAAACACCACACTCCTGACAAAGGGAAATTCTAAGCTGGTGTTTAAGGCACTGTTTTCTTGACACTTGTCGTTGGTTTAAAAAGCTGTTCACAATTTTAAAAGCAGCAGTGTTTAAGATGTAGTTATCAAAGGAACTCGACCACAGAGCAGGCAGCAAGTTGTACTGGCTAGGGAAAAAAAAAGGAAAAGTGAGACAGCAATTGCTTTAGTGAGGTTCTACAGCTTTTTGTAACCAATTCTGGGCTTGTGGACTCTCCAAACCTTGAAGTGTCCAAGGCCAGGTTGGAGGGGGCTTGGAGCAACCTGGGATAGTGGAAGGTGTCCCTGTCCATGGCAGGAATTGGATGATTTCAATATCCCTTCTGCTCCAAACCATTCTAAAATTTCATGGAGGGAACAAGACACCTGCAAGTTTTATTTCCTACCTCATTAGACACCACATCTGGAATAGAAACTTCAATATTCGCTTTCTTTAGGTTTTTTTCTCCAGTGTCTCAGACATTGTCCGAGGAGAAATAACACAAAAGGATTTAAATAATCCTTGACTGGATACCAAAACAAGATAACAGGAAACTACAAAGGCAGGTAAAAGAACATTTGAGCTTCTCACAGGCAGCTGATCTCCCCAGGCTTCCAGCAGCCAAAAGAGAGACACTGATGGAACCACCAGGAGCTGCTTCCTCAGGGTAATGTTATTGTTTGTGAACTGCCCTGAACAGCACTGAAAACAATCTCATACATCACTAAATACCAAAGGCAAACCATCCCCAGGAGTTTCTGTTTCAGTTAATGTAAAGTACTCTAAGTGAAGGCAATAAAATATTTCAGACACATGTGGTGAGTTAGTGCTCTGGTTTCTCTGTAACAACTAATATTTCTTTTTTTAATGAAAACCTTGCCCATAAAGAACAGCAGAAAACAGAAGCAAGCAATCTTCCACTCTATATATACACAGATTAAATCAAAACTCCCCCAGAATGGATACTACTCAGTATTCTGGGGGGTCTATTTGGAATAGTAAGAATAATAATGAAATTAACTTTTGTCTTGCTGTTCCAAGGAACTCAGGCTTATGTTATGAATAGCAAAGAATATCCTGGTGAGATTGCAAACCCAGAGCACCTATGAATTCTCACTCAGGAAGGCAGAGAGTATTCCCTGAAGGGTGCTTTATTTAGGTTGTTTATTTTGCACATTTCACACATTGCATAAAATCCCCATCGCCAACGTAAAATTCCAAAATTAGCAGAGAAACACAGAATATCCTGAGCTGGAAGGGACACACAGGATAATCCACTCCAGCTCCTGGCCCTGCACAGACACCCCAACAATCCCACCCTGGGCATCCCTGGGAGCGTTTTCCAAACCCTCCTGGAGCTGTGGCAGATTTGGGGCTGTGCCCATTCCCTGGGGAGCCTGGGCAGTGCCCAACACCCTCTGAGGATAAGGGGATACCTTCTTTCATGCATCTGAAAAGAGATTGTGGGCCAGAAAGTATCACCCAAACTATCCACACATTTATGTCAACTCCAAACACCTTATTTTCCTTCTACCTGTATTACACCTAGAGTGACATTCCAGGGCCCTTCTCCATAAGGTAAAGCAAGGCTCCCATTCTCCAGTGGGAGAAAAGCAAAGGGAACTTACAGTCAACACCAGACTAGTCACCTACCCACATATTCAGCAGGACATTACACATAGCAACTCTTATTTTTCCCTGATACCCAGAATAAACCTCCCCTGGGACAGGTCCAGCCACTCCCTTGGGTCCTATCAGTGTTACAGAGATCAGAGCTGCAAACATTGACTCTTCTCCAGCTGAAGAAGCCCAGTGACCTTGGCCACTCCTCACATGGTCCCTCTAGAGCCCTCACCACCTTCACCACTGCTGTTACATCATCATAACTCAGTTCAGGCTGGAAGGGACCTCTGGAATCTCCAGCCCAGCTCCTCAACTAAGCAGGGCCACCTTCAAAGTAGGATAAGGATTTGTTCTAGTACTGCCATGTCTGCTTTACCATGAGCCCCAAGAAGGACTCAGTATCACAGATGTGCTCTTCAAACAACTGCTTAGAGGGAACTCTCCCTTCCCTTCACTGTTACTTTTATGCTAAACCCACCAAAACAGTCCCATCTTGAGGGGGCTCTCCAGCCCCTTGTGGATGTGGCTCTCTCCAGCCCCACTCTGTGAATTTTCCAGCAGGACTCTGACCTTCTCCCTGCAGAGCAGTGCTCAGTCAGCCTCTACCCAGCCCATGTCACTCCACCAGGTGCCTCCAACCCCGTGCAGGACTCCACACTGCCTTTTGCTGAACTTCCCCTGGTTCTCCCAGCCCATTTCCCCTCCTCATGCCAGCCCTACCTCTTGAGCATGTCAACCTTCATCCCAAATTGGTGTCATCTGGAAATTTACTGAGGGTGCATTTCACCCCACTGCCCAGAAAAATGACAAGACACTAAACAAGGTCAGCTTGACCCCAAGCCCTGCAGAATTCCCCTGCAATTGGTGACCATCAGTCTTCCACCCCTGCTACTGAAGTCCAGAAGTACAACCAATTTTTGAGTTCCTTTGTAGTCTCCTTATCCCCTGAACACTGCAGAGACTGAGAAGGCACAGCCTGTATTTCATTTCCAGTTAGAAGGCAAAGCCTGTATTTCATCTGTGCTTCTCTCTATTGTGTATCTTTTGCACATCAATACAGGGAAAAAAAACAACAAAACAAAACTCCTAACAAAAACCACCACCAGAAAAAGAACAGAATTGTGTTATTTCAAACAACTTTGTAATTTGTGAGAGGTTTGACAGAGTCTGTGGAAAGGTTCCTTAGGATCTTTCTGAGGGTTTTCTTTGGGTTTTTTTTTTAATATCAACTGACTGAGCTCTCAAGTCATTACTACACAGCTAAAATGAGATTCCAAGCTGTCTTTTGATGGTCATACACAGGGTGTATCTGCCACTGGAGATAACCACATCATCCACTTAGGCTTGGGGG
The DNA here is from genome assembly GCA_013400215.1 of Cisticola juncidis. Classification (NCBI taxonomy): domain Eukaryota; kingdom Metazoa; phylum Chordata; class Aves; order Passeriformes; family Cisticolidae; genus Cisticola; species Cisticola juncidis. Next base: position 321,632 of record VXBR01001052.1, read on the forward strand.
GCCTCACATCACTTTCCAGAGCAGCATATTTCATGGATTACAAGAGTATGGTGCTAAGTTGGAACATAAACACAGAATCATAGAATCACAGAATGGTTTGGGGGGGAAGGGATGTTAAAAATTATTTGGTTCCAACCCCTCTGCTGTGGGCAGGGACATCTTCCACTATCCCAGGTTGCTCTAAGTGCACCCAACCTGGCCTTGGACACGTCCAGGGATGGGGCAGCCACAGCTTCTCTGAGAAACCTGTGCCAGGATCCCACAGGGAAGAATGTCTTCCCAATATCTAACCTAAATTTCAATATCTAACCTAAATTTTACCTTTTTCAGTCTAACCCACCACTTTTTGTCCTACCCCTACAGCTCCTGATGAACAAGCTGGCTTCCCTGCAGCTCCTTAGATACTGGAATGTGCTGTGAGGTCTCCACACAATCTTCTCCTCTCCAGCCCCAGTTCTTTCAGCCTGTCCTCACAGGGGAGGGTCTCTGGTCCCCTTCTCAAGCTGGTGGCTCCTCTGGGCTCATTCCCACAGTTCCATGTCCTTTGTGCATTGAGGGCTCCTGAAATGCATCCAGCACTGCAAGTGGAGTCTCACGAGAGCAGAGAAAAGGGGGAAAATCACCTCCCTCAACCTGCTGGCCACGCTCCTTTGGATGCACAATTATTTTGGAATTCCGTCACTGGGGAGCTGCCAAGGCAGTACAGATGCTAATTCCAACAGCCTGCTGTTCAGAGACAGAATTCCAAATGTTCTCTTTTGAGAACATTTCCAGAAAGCTCCTTTGGTCCAACTTGAAGCCAGCACTGGCTTTCCCCCAGGCTTCTCCAGGAACTGATCCATCCCTGTCCTCCTCCTGCTGTTCTAGATTTTTTTGTCAGAAGAACAGAGAGCAACAACATCATCCCACACACAACTAACAGCCACTGCTGTCCCACACACTCCACACACAGACCTAGCTGAGGAGACAGCAACTTTTTATTTTCCCTTTGTTTGTTTCAACAGAACCATGAGTAATACACATAATTATGCCACTGCATATGGCACCCAAACCTTCCTGATCACCCCAGCACCAGGCATTTGTCTGCCTGCCTGATCCCTGCATTTGGGGTTGTGTTTTTCTTCTCCCCCATGGCAAAGTTCAGGCTGTTTTCCCCTCCTGCTGCAAATTAAATTCTCCTTCCCAACCCACTGTCCCCAGCCATGACCACCATCAGCACTGGCTTTCAGAACAGCAGCACAGCACCAATAATTCTGGATTAAAAACAACCCTGTGGTGAGGGAAACAACAAAATCACAAAAATTTGAAGGGCAATAACCTCAACTGGCAGTGACAGCCAAGGAAGGTCCTAGAAATGCAAAAGAAAAGAATCTGATATATATTCCCAGCACTAAGTGGCAATTGGCAGAACAGAACAGGAGGTGCCAAAGAGAAGCTGGTGGGTCTGAAACACAAAGTGACATTAAATTGGTTTTCAGCTCATTCTGACTAAAGCAGAGAGACACAAAATAAGCTTTTCACTAAAACCCAAATGCATTAATTAACCCTAAATATATGAACTTCAGGCTGTATTTGTAAGAATAAGCTATTTAATAGAGATGTCATCCTTAACAGCATATAATTCCATACTACATTTTACCAACAATTATCTCAGTAGGCTATTACTGCTAAAAATTAAAAAAGAAAAAGAACAGATCTTTTCAGTCAGCTTCTTAACAAGCACATCTAAACTGTTTTCTTTAATTATTAAAAGGAAAGCCTTTAAAAAATGCCAAAATTCTCCAACACGACACAAAGCTCTGTAACACAAATTTCCTTTCCCACTAAAAATTGCTCAAGAAAAGAATGGTTGTTACTCACAAATGCTACTTAGAAATGTTGAAAACCACCCAACATTAACTCTTTGGGGATGCAGTTTAATTTCTCTGCCTTCAGAGCAACGCATAAAGTCAGTAAAAATCCACACATCTCTAAGCAGCAAAAATAACCCACAAGGACTGACTCACAAAAAGTCCAAAAACTTGCAAATAAATATAGCTGAGTGTACAATATGAGAGGTTTTAGGCAGTTACCACAGGGAATGTGTAACAGCTGGTAAAAATACCATCCACAGCACAGCCTAGGAGACTCCAGAGACTGGGAATAGTAAAATTCAGATTAGTAGCTATGAGTAGAAAGTTAAGTACCACAGTCAAAGCAGAAAAAAAGGATTAAAAGAACAAGCATTTAGTCAACCTAAACATAAAAATTCTTCCACTCTGCCACTTGAAAACTTGCACATTAGGTTAAGTACAGCTCCTACTGCTGCTTCAAGGAGTGTGTTTATACTTGGGTTGGATATTGTTTGTGTTCTTTTATCTTAGATATAATGAACCTCATTTTATTAACTGTGTTAATTGATTAAAGTTTAATTTAAATATGAAAGCATCTCCTGCACTGTTTCTAGATATATTCTCTTTTTTGCTGTTTGCTGTAAACTGTATGATAACGGTATCATTATCAAGGAAGGAAATACCTGATTTTTCTTCTTTTATTTTTTTTTTCTTTTTGGTATTAAGAACTCAGTTCCGAGTTGCTAGAGAAAATATTCCCTTTCATTTTTAGAAGGAATTACATTTCTGTAGAGCAAAGGATAAGCCAGTTGTGTTCTGGAGTGAGCAGAAGGCACTTTGCTGTTAGATCACTTTAGAAGTTAATTCTATATCACTGAATAAAACCTTCACTACAATTGATCTATCAAATTCTGTAATTTGTTATTTATGGGGATTATCCACCAGGATGACAGAACGATGAGTAACTGAAACCAATACTTTCTTTAATGTATGACTTTTCAGAGGTGACACCAGCATAAAAGAAATACAAAAGGTTATTAATTTGATTGTTACACAACTGTACTGAGAGATTCCCTGCCAGAGCTGCCACTGCATCTCCTCTCCCACAAGAACAGCTTTTTTTTTTTATCTGCAGCCCCAACAAGGATCATTTTAGGCAGCAGCACCGGCCCATGACTTGCAGCTGCTGGTCCTGCTCCACCAGCAGCCACAGCCACACCAGATTCACACTTAGCTCAAATAAATTGTCTTATTCACCACGTGATGGAGTTAAACTCATGCAAAGCCTACTATGGCCAATTATTCTGAATTTAAAACCAAGACCATGCTCAACTGATTCAACACCCACGATAATACAGCGTTAGCAGAAGTAAGAGCCCTAATTCAAAGATTGCTTGCATCCCCTTCAGTGTTTAGATTTAGCTATCAAAAATAATGATCTTGCACCTTTTCCACTCAATATGTAAATACTGGACCTCTTCAAGGCAATTCTCTTTGGGGCTCTTGACATTTAAAATAAAACAACAGCAGAAAGAGCAAATGCACATTCTCACTTTTACTGCAGGACAACACCATTCAGACTATTTCTATTTATTGAAACACTCAATTTAAAAACTCCATCAGGATTGTACTGCAAGCTGATTTCCCTCTTTTGTCCACTCCTTTATTTTCTCCTCCTACTTTTTGCCTCAAGTTCTCTCATTAAAAAATAAACAGCCAAACCTTTCCTGTACACACAAGTTCTGATGACAGAGTGCTAGCTAAAAGGAGTTTCCCACAAACTGAAAAATAAATGTCAATCTTACAAATCACACTTATTTATTGCTATTAATTAAGAAAACCATTTAGTATTTCAAATGCCTATTTTTAAGTTTGAGGGCCTTTGTTAAGTGAACTGGTTTTGCAATAAATCTTAGGCCAAATAAATGTGATTTACTGTTGGAAACTGTTGGAAACTGTTGAAAAGGTGAGACAAGGATTTAGAGGTAGGTGTGGGAGTGGGATATAGAGAAGCACATGCCTAACAAAGGTTGGTGGGGTGCTTGAGGTTTTTGTTGGATTGTTTTTAATACTGAACCAAAAGAAAAAAAATCAGAACCACATCCTGTGGAAAACCCTTTGAAAAGGTTTGATCAGTTGTACATGATACAAGGACGAGGAAAGACTGCTCAGTGCATACATTTCAGATAACTAAAACAATCAGCACTCTGAAATTTAAGGAATTATGACATTTCTCAAATCTCTGCACTTCACTGGGCAAACCAATAATCTGCATTTTTGGCACAAACTGCTGCGTAAATTTTTATTAAATCTGGTTGGTCAGAATGTTTCTGAAACAGGGAAACACTATCTCCAGAAAACATAAACATTGATTTATGCTGAATTGTTGAAAGTTAATCCACAACTTGAAGAGAAATTTGGAAGAACAAATTCACTGCACTCATCCCAGCAGAGTCACAGGTCTGCAACAGAGGGACAGCTCTCAAAAACATCCACAGAATTATTAAAGTTATTAATTTGTGAAAGAATTGTTTTAAGCTGACAAGAAACTCTCTAAAGCTTAACAACCATCTTGAAAACATCTTGATAACTTCAGCAATTAAGAAGGCTGAATCTAAAAGGAACAAGTGCCATTTTTGGATGTATTTATATGAAATTAAGGATGGGATTACACACACTGAATAACAGGAAATGTTTATTTTCAAGAAGACAAACAGATCGCTGTGCCACACAGGATAATTAGAAAGATTTACATTTCCTGGGTGTCACCATCTCTTTTCTAATATTCCCATGTGCATTCAAGATTTGTTGTTATTGTTGATTTTAATAATTAGAAAAATTTTCACCCGTGCCTGCGCATACAAATTAATTAAAATAAAATCAGGAGGAAAGATTCCATTCTTAAGCAGATAAATTAACCCAGATCAGCACCCAAAGATTTCATGCAGTATTAGACAAGCAGAAACAGTTTTCATTAAAATATTCAGATTTCCAGAAGAATTAGAAGCTGCTCAGTACTGGAATAACCACTGATATGTTTATTCTCCCCCAAAGGCTTTCTTGGGAATTCAGATTGCATAGATAATGTTGTGGGTATTTTACTTTTTTACATCATATTGACAATAGAGTAGGTGAGACAAAATTAAATGATGTTGATAAAAAAAATTATAATATAATATGAAAACAAGGGGCAAACCACAAACCTTGCCTCTAAATGAGAATTTGCCTTTAAGTGACAGATGTTGTTTCACACACACAGCTCACACACACAACACCTTCAGTATCCCCCATATGTGTCACCACCAAGCAAACTTGAGATCTAAATCACCTGATGTTTCCCCACGCAGGAAAATGCAGGTTTTTCCCTGCATGAGATGGTGTTTCCCTGTTTCAGAAACATTCTGACCAAACAGATTTAATAGAAATTTACGTAGCAGTTTGTGCCAAAAATGCAGATTATTGGTTTGCCCAGTGAAGTGCAGAGATTTGAGAAATGTCATAATTCCTTAAATTTCAGAGTGCTGATTGTTTTTTTTATCTGAAATGTATGCACTGAGCAGTGTCTCCTCTTCCTTGTATCATATACAACTGATCAAACCTTTCAAAAGGATTTTCCACAGGATGTGGTTCTGATTTTTTTTCTTTTGATTCAATATTAAAAACAATCCAACAAAAACCTCAAGCACCCCACCAACCTTTGTTAGGCTGTGCTTTTCTATATCCCACTCCCACACCTACTTCTAAATCCTTGCCCCACCTTTCCAACAGTTCATGAGGCTTAAATAGTCACTTTTATTCATAAATGAAACAGGAGTCACAGAAAGGACATTAAGTTGGACAACTACCATAGAAACCCACTTACATCTGTTAAATATTTTTGGCCAGAAAACGAATTCAAGTCCTTAAGTATTTATGCTCTCTTCAATACAATCTGGTACAAATGGAAAAATTATTTACTTTAATATCTGATTGCACAAGGAAAGGTTTTAACTTGTTAAACTTTTGAAACCTGTTAACTTTTGAAAACCCCAAACTCTTCCTGTTTAGCCATAGAGGATCTGAAGGTTTTTGTTCCCCTGCTTTTTCAGCATCTCTGACAAACTCTGCAGCTCCAGACAGGGCTGGGAAGGGACTGAAGCCCCAGGAGGAGCCACCATCCACACGATGCTCCTGCCCCAGAAATGAATCCAAATTTTGCTCTGCCGGGCTCACAGATAATTTAATTTATTTTAAATAAATCTCATTTCCACGAGAAGAAGAGCTGCTGATTCACCTGCAGCCGTTAAGTTTCCCCCAGTTTTAAGCAGGCATTAGGTTGCTTATTAGTCTCAAAACTTGAGCACCAGCTCAGGGGGAAGGCAGAACTTCCTCACCAGGAATATTTAGGCTTTTTCAGACTAACTGGAAGGGAATGATTTGTTAGGAGAACAAGAGGTCTCAGTGCTGACCTGAAACTGTGCAATCTCTAAAAATAATAAAAAGGAAAACCTACACATACACACACTCCAGAGCAGCACATTCCTTCCTTCTGTTTAACAGAAAGACTCACCCTTTCAGACACTGCAGGGAAATTTCCCAGAAAAAGGCAAAACACCACGAAGACTCCCACAATATTTAAGTAAAGTTGCATTTTTCATTATTTCTGATTATCAATCTCTGTGTGAAGACAGAGTGTGGTTGTTTATTCTTGACCCAGGCCTTGATCTCAATCCCACCACTTAACAAAAATCTTACAGCTTTCTTAGACTAGCAGAATCTGACAATCTTTTCCTTCTTAATGAAAAATTTCTTGAGAACTGAAATGGGAGAAAGGTCAAAAAAAGCATCGTAACCTTTCCTGCTTGCACTACGACAAAAAAAAAATCTTAATATTATGCCTTGTGTTTGTTCACATCTGTTTTTTCTTTTCAGGAAATTGCTCAGACTGTAATCATAACCTTTCCCAAAGCCCAGAATAATATAACTCAATAATAAATGTAATTAAAATGTAACAGCTAAGATCCCTGGACTCAAGATGTTACATACAGAGTACCTCTGCTCATCAAAGGTCTCCATCAGTTCTCCTACTTTCTCTCAGGCCTGTGATAGAGATCTCAAAAGTGAAATACTTCAGCTTTCAAATACAGCTGAAGGATAATAAATAAAGAGACACAATAAATAAAAGGACAGAGGGACAAAAGGACAGAGGAAAATACCCCAGAACTCAAGAACAATTCTGGCATTTGATATATGAATAAAGTGGAAAGGAAACAGATGGCACACTATGCATAAAATCCACTACTATGCTAATGAAATTAATTAGACTAAAGCTGACCCCAAAGTAGCACAGAGGACACTTGCTGCATTTAGGGATGACAAACTTCAGTGCTAAATTTAAAAAGTTTGCAAAGAGGAAAAACCAAGGATATACTTAAAGCTATTGTTGTTATAAAGAGATTCTGTGATTGCCATTGCTCACTGGTGGTCAGAAAGGCAAAGGAATGAAATTCAGCAAAATAAAATTACCAAAAAAAAAAAAAAAAAAATCATTCTGGCACCATATGCTTGGAAGGGGCGCAAAAATTTTTGGGCTGTCTCACTCCAAAAGAAAACCAGCTCCAGCTCTCTGTCCCTCCTGGCACTGGCACAGCAGAATTGGTATCCACTCTGGTTTTAAATACCTTGAAATGACCCAAGCTGCAGCAGGGGAGGTTTAGAGCAGGTATCAGGAAAAGGTTTCTCCCAGAAAGGGCTGTGCAGGGAAGTGGTGGAGTCACCATGCCTGGGAGTGTCCAAAAAACACATGTATGTGGCACTTGGGGACACAGCTCAGTGGTGAACGTGGTGGTGCTGTGCTGATGACTGGACTCGATTATCTTAGAGGTCTTTTCCAGCTTTAATGACTCCTTGATTCTGTGAGCACCATCCACTGCATGACTTCCTCGGGAAATCTGCTTTAATGCTTCCCCAGGCTTTCTGCAAGACAGCTTTTCCCAATATCCATTTCCAATCTTGAGCTGGAAATTAGGTCCATTACTTCTCCTCCTACCCACTCCTGCCACAGAAAACAAATTGTCCCATTGCCTCCTCAGGTATTTGAGAACTGCCACATTTCCTTAGAATAACTGCCCCATTTTGTCCCTTTTCACAGAAACTTATGTTTCAAATCTTAGTTATCACTCTTCTCTAGACTCCCCTGTAATTCAAATCTTTAAGAAGGCATTAGGTTACTCAATGCCAGACTTAGACATGGCATCATACCAAACCTTGGAGGGACAGACATGGATTTCTGCTCTCTGGGACAGTGACAGTGTGGCTGTAGAGACAGCCACAACACTCAGAATGCTTCAATAAAACCTCAGAAGGCTTCAAGTATCAGCTCCTTCTTATCTAAGAGTCTTTCATACCTTTTCTAGGTAGCTTCCCATGGGCAGCTCCACACAGCTCTGGCTCTTTCCTTCTTCTCTCTTCCTTCTGCAGTTCCAGCTTGCTCCTTCCGGTCCCTAGCACGACCTCCTGTCCCTCCCTCCTCACAGCACGGCCAGCAGACCCCAACTGACCCCAAGTCACTCTTTTATCACCCCCAGAGCTGGGAGGGCAAGGCTGTTCCCAATCTTGAGTAATTAACACAGCTGGAGTAATTAACCATCACACCCATGGCTGGGAGGGCAAGGCTGTTCCCAATCTTGAGTAATTAACACAGCTGGAGTAATTAACCATCACACCCATGGCTGGGAGGGCAAGGCTGTTCCCACTCCTGAGTAATTAACTCAGCTGCAGTGGATCAGAGGTAACGCTGCCTTCAGCACTGTCTGACTCCCCACATGACAGGACACAGGGAATGGCTGGAGCTGTGTCAGGGGGATTTATTTTGGATATCAGGGAAAGGTTCCTTATCCAGAGGGTGCTGAGCACTGCCCAGGCTCCCCAGGGAATGGGCACAGCCCCAAATCTGTGAGAGCTCCAGGAGGGTTTGGACAGCGCTGCCAGGACCAGGGTGGGATTGTTGGGGTGTCTGTGCAGGGCCAGGAGCTGGACTGGATGATCCCTGTGGATTCCCTCCAGCTCAGGATATTCTGTGATTCCATGACCTTACTTGCCCAGTACAGCCCCAAAGGCCTGAAAAGCACAGACTGGATGTTTTTCAGGATGGTTTATTGTTGCCATGAGGTTTTTCCTAGCTTTGCTGAGCGTTTCATATTAAGGAGAAGTCTGTACCTTCTCACGCTCTTTTAATGTAAACACCAGCTATGTTATGGAACACAGCCATTGTTTTTTAAATTCCATGCTAGGACAAACAAGACTGTGTGACAATCCCCTTGACCAATGTGGTGGGGAGGGGGGAGCTCCATCCTCCAATCCACAGGCTTCATAGCAAATCTATAAAAGTGCCATTTGGTAAATAAAGTGGCTCTTCCTGCCCTGCATGCTCGGTGAACTCAGAACCTGTCCCAGTCTCATTCCCTGGTAGGCCTCGTGGTGATAGTTTATCTCTGATTTAGTGCAGCCCTGCTCAGTAAATCACACACTCCTGCCTTGCTCATCTATGAGGCACCACCATTCCTTGTCTCCTCTGCAGTGGCAGGTCACTGATGGGTATTTATGCAGTTAATTACACTTGGCCAAAGGCAGAGCTTTCTAATTGTCTGGACTGAATTAGATTCTATATTTTCAGATCATCATTTGCACTTCGCCAAGGTTATGTTGACTCCTCATTCTGTCTCCCAGCAGGCTTCCAGCTCCAGCTCGATGGTGAAGGCATTTCTCCATTCCATCTTTAGTTAAAACACTGAAAAATCAGAATACCATTCATTTGACACCCCTTTATTGACAGTGAAACCAGGAATAAACCTCATTCCACAGCAGCTGCACGTAAACCTTGGCTTCCTCCTGACAATGTCACTTCAGGCAGTATTAAAAGTTTTAAACAAGTCAAGATAAACAGCACCAGGCTCTCCTTACTTACTCAAGTTCTGTCCCTGATAAAGGAGGCAACTGCAAAAATCCACATTTCTTACACCCTGTACAAACACCACGAAAAGTGCTGACAAGGATTAGCTGAGAATCAATTCACTGCTTTAAAAACAGGCAGTGGAACTGGAATAAAAAAACTGAGGGATGAGAGTGACTGGAGAGAGCAAACCTTCCTGCACACCCCTTTGAGAAACCTTCACCAGTTTCATGTTCTACCTCCTTTTTTGCCCAAATCTGAGGCTGAGAAAGCCTTGGCTCCTGGCAATCAGTGGTTCAAGGAGAGGGATCCCTGAAAATTCACAGTCAAGCAATCTCCCACTGCCACCTGCTCCTGTGATGCCTTAAGTTTTATTTTTCATGTTTTTCAGACTCTCTGCTGCCCAGGGGTGCAGTTCTGAGCTCACACTCAGGGTCACTCAGCTCTTTTCACAGAGCAGGGAGACAAAACAAAACCTTTTCCTGCTGAGGACCAAGGACAACAGTTAGAAGTTTTCAGGCCCAAAAGCACAAACAGTGGTGGGCAGAAGAGAGAAAACAAGAAGGATGGGACTTCATCATCTGCAGCTGTAATTGGACAATTCAACCCCAATATGCAAATGAACCAAAATGTATAAAAGTGTGAGACCATGTGACTGTTTGTCCATTTTGTGACCATTTTGGGTCCACCTTGGGTGTAGCCCTGGCCAGGATCTTGTCCTGCCCAAGGTGTGTCCTTAAAGGCCTTTGAATAAATCTCTACTTCATTCTCTCACTCTGTCCAGTCTCTGTTTCAGCTCAGCCTTCCCAAGGCATCACCTGGACACTGCTCAGGACAGGAGATAACAGCAACCCTCGGCCTGGCAGCCCTTCCCAGCATCAGACCTTAACAAGGCATCCACCCTGCAGGGGTTTTTGCTGGTTTTGAACAGGGCTTTCCCTCTGGAAGGCACTGCCTGGATGCAGCAGATGATAATTCCTGTGTCAGTGCATTACCCTCTTAGAAGGCTGGAAGAAAATTTCAACAGAACCAATTTTTGCCATCAAAAAATTATTTCTTGGCTACCAGAGTCCTTAAAAACCGTATTCAGCCCCACCTGAAATACCTGTCTAAGAACTGCCCAGAAACTGAGTTGTGCCACTCCACATGTATGTTCAGAGATGGCCACAAATCTGCCCACATCTCCCCATAATGGCCATAAATCTCCCAAAAATGCTGAAAGAGCAGCTGGGTGAGTGACAGAAAACACTCCTCAGGTGCTGTGCCAGGGTACAGCACTAACACCTCTGCTGAGCATCATTTTATTTACCTTTCTGCAGCCTCTGCACAGTTAAGGCCATGATGTGTAATTTTTATCCTAACATCTACAAACGCACCAGAATTTTACAGCTTGACAATCTCCTTTAGCAAAATATTTATTTTTTAAAGGGTTTATCTCTAATGCTCTTTCACAAGGAAAAGCACTTCTGCTTATTCCATCTTTGAATAATTTGATTTTACATTTGCATGTAGGAATCTGCATCTAAAAGCATATGTGATTTAAAATAAATCTAGGGATACTTGTGGAATCCACAAGGTAAAACTTCTATCAGGCCTAAAGCTTTTTAAATATGTATTTTACAGGCAATTTCCTGCCACACATTAACAGCAAAGTTAACATAAATTTTTTAAATATTTTTACGCAACTATAAAAAGAATTAAGATCGTATCACTTAAGAAAAATGTCTCTTTAGTAGAGCTACAAAAATCAATCCACTCCTATTGATTTCACAGGCCAAAAGGAATAAGATCCTATTTTTTTCCTCTTTTTTTAATCTTTCTTTTTTTTTTCTTTTAACTGTCATTCGTTCATAATGAGCCACAGCTAAAGAGAAACAGAGGACTGAAAGTTCCAGTTCTTACCAGCAAAGAATTTCAAGGAAAACTTGTCCTTTGCACTAAACAAGCACTTGCAGTAAAATTAGCAGGAGTTTCAATTGCTTTCATAAATCAAGTGAATAAAAATGAACCAGTAAATCCCAGAGTCATACGACAGAATTCTAAGATCCCACGTTATAAATGCCACAGTATTGCTCACAGCACAAACTTGTAAGGATGGGAAAAGTAGAAAATTTAATTCCTCTCAGCTCATAAACAAATAAGTAAAGAATATTAGACTTGAGACAATCTGCTACTAATAATCTGCTTTCGAGTATTTATGGATTTGCATGAAATTACATCTTCCCTCTTGCTCCTGTTTCACACACTGGCTGTGGATGTTACACCATATTTGTGGATGGGGCTCATCAACAGCGATTTTACCATTTCAAGACCAGTATCACTCAAAATTGGTTTTTTTGCCAGGGTTCTACAGCCTGTTGCTGGTGTCCCCATCTCTTGCATGGCAGAGGTGCAGCTCAGGAAGGCTCCAGAGGGAGAAGAGGGTGCTCAACCTGGCATCGGCTGTTTTGGCTTTTCCTTGTACCTTGAACCTTTTCCAAACGTGGCCAAGCCACTTCCACACCTCTCTCCTTCAGAAATCTCAAAATGAACAACAGGCAGGGACAATTCAAAAGCTCATAGGACCTTTTCCCAACATCTCAGTTTTTCACCCATATTTTTTAAAAAATCATAATTTCCCTCTCCTATGTCAGACTATAAAAAAATCACTGATTAGACTACTGCAGATCTTAAATCAGCAGCGTTTGAGAATCTGAGAATCACAGGATGGTTTGAGTTGGAAGGTATTGTTATGTATTAGGGGCAGCAGAAATAACAATATGACTCTAAATCTTCTTGGAGGCCATATAGAAATGTTTATTAAAAGGCACACCCTTTTATATGTTATTCTGATAAAACTGGACACGACTGGTCATTCAGACCAACACCTCTTCATAAACATCTTTGCAAGTAAACAAGATGGAAACACAGCAGATGCAAAGATTAGAAATTGTTTGGAATTTCTTCTCCCAGCTCCTCCAGAGCAATGCCTGGGGATGTCTGTCTGATTTGCTTTCCCACAGGCTCTGCTGCTGCCTGATGCCTGAAAATCTCTCTTTGACCAGGCTGTCAGCATCCAGNTCTTCATAAACATCTTTGCAAGTAAACAAGATGGAAACACAGCAGATGCAAAGATTAGAAATTGTTTGGAATTTCTTCTCCCAGCTCCTCCAGAGCAATGCCTGGGGATGTCTGTCTGATTTGCTTTCCCACAGGCTCTGCTGCTGCCTGATGCCTGAAAATCTCTCTTTGACCAGGCTGTCAGCATCCAGAGGAAGGAAACTTAGAGATTATCCCATTCCACACTCCCTGCCATGGGCAGGGACACCTTCCACTGTCCCAGGTTGCTCCAAGCCCTGTCCAACCTGGCCTTGGACACTTCCAGGGATCCAGGGGCAGCCACAGCTGCTCTGAGCGCCCTGTGCCAGAGCCTCACCAAAAATAATGACATAATGCTTCCCATTTTAGTTAAGTCTACAAACACTCCAATTCTGGATGAGCTGATAAAGTTTGGATAAATGGAATGTATTCTCATTGTATCCTACTGCTGGGCAACCATGCCAGGAAAAAAAACAAACACCAGCAAAAAACCCCATGGAGCAAACATTGATGTTTTACAGACATTTTCTCTCAAATTGTACTGGTGTGTCATCTCTGCACTACCACAGCACCTCACACGTGTGTCACACAACAGCAGCCTCTCTGCTGAGCTCCAAAAATTTCAAACTGCCCACAGCACTCTCCAAATACTTGAGGTTTTTTTGTTATTTTTCTTCTTTCATGAAGTAAAATGACTGCTCAGCTGTCTCATCCAGCAGTTTTGTTCCAATCAGCCACCTCAGAAGCGAGGCAAAGGCAGGTCAGATTCCCATCATGATTAGATTTTGCTGATCTTTTATCCACATCTGCTAAGAGACTCAGAGACAAGATTGTTGTCACAAAAATTTACCTTGGGAGGACGAGTCTGTGAGAGTTTCTTTGTTTTGGATGAAGTGCTCACAGTCAGACAAGGCTGTGCTGTGAGCACTTCACGAGCATTCCAGCCCCTGCAGGATTGTGATTTTCCAGATCCCATCGTTTGCTCCCCAGCACAGCCAGTTCCATCCCTCCAGCTGCAGAAGGGCTCCCTGGTGCTCCCATGGGAATGGATCAGCTCCTTCTGCTTCCCTGTGTGATGGGGATGACTTACAAAAATAAAGGTGTGTGCCAAATGAATAAATGCCTGATAAATAGTGAAGCATCATTTGCATCTCATCTCCAAGCACAGGCAATTTTAGAATATTAACTGTGCTGGGGGACACAATATAATCAAAAGTCTTACATGGGGGAAAAAAATCTTCGAAACATATTTTCCAAATTAATTTAGAACCAGCATCAAACAATCTGATTCAGTAAAACTTTTTTTTTTCCTTTGTCCTTCCCCACCTTTTTTTGTGTGTGTGGGTGGATCATCCTCCTCAAAAACACATCCTATGAAAGGAAAAATATTTGAGTAATGTGTGAATCTTGCCATAAAATAACTGAGCATTCAGGTCTAAGGTGGTTAATCTGACATGATCAATACAGCCAACAGAACGTGTTGACCTGGTCAATATGGAAAATGTAATGCAAAATGCTGGGTTTTTTTTCATATATGCAGCTTGTATCATGGCAGAATCTTAACTAAATCCAAAATCTATTAGGCCTAAATCTAGACTAAGTCTCAGAAACATCTGAAATACAGAGATTTAGTTACTTCAAAAGAAAATGTGTCTAACCAGAATGAAACACAATAAAAAAGCCTCAGATCGTGTCTTTTATGTAAAATTCTTCACTCACCCGTACGAGCTTCACTAAAGTAAGACCACAATAAATAAATTTACAAGGACAAGCAAGATCATAAAAATCTCATGAAAGTAAAAACGAGTTGTGCAGGAGTACAGAACGAAATTACAAATGTTAATAAAGGCTTTATGAATATCAAGTTTCCCACATATTCTCAGTGGACAAAAGTGGGACTTAACGGCTCCAGGAAAAAGCACATTTTGACGCCACAATTAAGTTTTTGCTAGTTCCACCCTATGGAAATGGAAATGCTTCCCTGCTGGACTGGTGTGAAATGAGATGCTGATTGCACAGATTCATTTTCTGGCTCCACGAGCTCCTTGCAGAGAGCTGTGGTGACAAATCCATCACCTCATGGAGTGCACAGGGACAGCCCCACATCCCCCCCTTGTGCAAGTTTGCAGCAACCCCCACAAGGAAACCAACAGGATAATGTTCTGTACAGCCCTGGGTGTGAGATGGAGGAAAGGGACATAAAAATTGAAATATTGCATTCAATTTTATACCTTCCCTTGAAGCCTCAGCGTTCTGATGGCCACATCAGTGAAAGACACGTTGGGAGAGCTCCTGGCTCGCTGCAGCTGAGTTCACTCATCCTCAGTGTGCATCACCTTTGGATTTGCCAGCAATTCCATGGGAAATTTGCAGCTCTGATTGCCAGTTCCACAGAATAATTGCAGCAGGACTGACTTCCCAGTGAAGACTTCTTTAAACAAGGCTCATGAAACTCAATATGCACCCAGCCAAGGAATCCAGACCCAACAGGCTGTTAACCTGAAATGATTTTCTCTAAAATGGGTAATTCTAAGCTAATAAATGCAACCCTGCTGATTTCTGCCCTTTCCTGTAGTAAAAACACACAAATTCAAAAGCCTTGTCAGAGTCAAGGGTAAAGAAGAACCTGGAAGCAGATTACCATGGGAGCCTTAAGGAACACTGACACAACAACTGTAAAAGCAAGGATTTACTAAAGAGTTTGGCAGAAAAAATCAAGGACCACCACAGAATGTGGCCTGAGGAAAAGCACAACAACCTCTGGGTTAAAACTGCATTGATTTCTATTTTTTTTTTTTTTTAAGCAATGACTCTGAGAAGAATTTAAGGGTACCCAGGTCTTATATCCAGGAAGAATAAGGAGGAAGAAAAAAAAAAAAGAGAAGAAATTATCACATAAGAAAAAGAGAAGAAATTATCATGGGACCTAGAGTGATAATCTAATAACTAGATTTTTTTTTTTTTGGCCAAGGGAAGTATTTAAAAGAATAGACAAAAATGGTCAAATGGGAGCAGTAAGACAATCCTTCATAAAGTCACTACAGGAAGCTAAAATCTGAAACTGAACTTCTCACACCCTCACCTCCAATGTTCTAAAACTGCTTTCCTTCACAAAATTCCACTCCATAAAGAATGAGACCTTTAATATTTCCAGTTGTTCTCTTTCCAGTACAAAAATATTTAACTGCACTTTCTTGACTTGCAATTCCTAAGTTTTATAGGTATTTTGGAACAGGATGGGGCCTGGGGACAAACCCAAATGATTGGTGAGAGCAAAAGGCTGGAAAAGGAGCCCAGGAGGACCAGGATGTTCCAGAAACTTAAAGATCCTTTGGGTTCCCTGTCCCTGCAGTCTTGTAGGAAAGCTTGGAGAGGACTTTTGAAGGATCTATCCCACTTCAGGGCAAATCAGCTTTAGCAGCATCACTGTTAATGAGAAGCAAAGCTCATAAAGTCTTAATTTATTCTTCGTTTTTGACATAATTGGTTTCTAATTTCTCTGCTGAGAATAGTATAAACCCACTGTTTGATTATGGACAAAACTCACACAGCTCAGTACAAACTGATATTTCAGGCTTCCCATCTCATCTCCATGAGAGATGTAAAATAAAAGATCCATGGATGTTTCATGTCTTTGCTGGCTCATCCAGACTAAAGGGCTGGTGCTGGCTTGTAAAACCAAAAAAAAAAAAAAACCAAAAAAAAAACCAAAACAAAAAAACCACACAAAAACAAAGAACCAAAACAAAATAACAACAACAAAAAAATAAAGCACAAACCTCACAGCCAGCATCCCTCTCAGACTCTGATGTCTACTGAGAAAGCTGCAGGGCCAATCACTTGAAAAAAGAACACTGTTGTGTAACTTGATTGTATCAATTTCACTCTTGGACACTTGCAGTTCAGTGAAAAAGGCTGAGAGGTGTGCAGAACAAATGCATTACTAATCCCTCATTAAAGATGTATAAAATATTATGCAGTGATCAAGCTCAAAATTTCAGGCTTCAGTTTCAAAGTGCTTAGTAATGTTTGTTCAGAAAAATTTAAACACCTGAAAAAGCTCTAGGATGATGATTACAATAATCATTTCCACTCTTGCAGTTTGTCTGCTGCTAGAATAAAGTTAATTTTTAAAAGAGACCAAATCCCCTAAAGACCAGTACAACTGCTGCAATTTTCACCAGTGTTAAAAACTATCCTCCCCACCTTTTCTTCAACAAAAATCTAACTCTGTTTCTACACAATATTCAAAACAGCTAAAATAAAAGTAGAGATGGACTCACAGGGTGCCCTTTGAGAGTTTAAAACAAAACCTGACAGACAACCAAGGTGCAAACACAGGAAAGCTCCTAACAAAGAGACTGAAATCCCCAGCAGCAAGGTGCCAATCAAAATATGGAAACATGTGAAATACAAAGTTGTGTTTCGTGTCAGGGAAATGAAGAAAATCTGTGTAATTGTTATTGTGGAACACGGCCATGGGACAGTTATAAAGATGAGTTCTAATAAACATCTGAGGAAAGCATGGAAGGAAGTTTTTGACTAAATCTTTGCTTGCAATTAACTATTATAAGTCTTAAACTATTCTGTAATAAGTGTCTTTTAATTATAACTTTAGAAGCTTTCTTTGTATTAAAGAATTTCAACTGTAGTTTTAGAATGTAAAAAGCCTTTTAGACAAAAGAAGGAAATAAGAAGAGAGCCCAGGACTTCACAGAAGGTGGGAAAACATCCTGGACATGAAGACAAGAAGACTTCAGCTCACTGATTTATGGCTCCTGGAGAGGGAAACTGGACATCACTATCAGAGATTGATGGACCTGGAAAATAGAAGTTGGACCCCACATCTGGAAGCCAAACCCCACCATCTGAAAAACATATCCTGGATGTACATCCTGGAATACTGAAATATCGAAATAGATCACAATAGGCTATAGAATTGTACAGGACAAAATATGAATTTATGGCTGTTAAGTATTGAATTGTGACGTTAAAACTAGAAATGGAAACTGCTGAGAAAGCCATGAATGTGTATGAATATAGCAAATAAAATATAGCAAAATAAAATGTGTATGAATATAGCAAATATAGCAAGTCCAGCAGTGGGTGTGCAGTCGGAAGGGAAAATCCTTCCACTGTACCCAGCGCTGCCTTTGCTCACACTTTATCACATTAATTAATTAATTATTAAATTGCTGCTTGATATATTGGCCGTGTCAAGCATCTCATTTCTAACGAACAGAAGATAATGCTCCTAATTTCTTCTCATTGGCCAAGCCAACCAGGAAGGAAGAAGAAACTTCTGTCCCCAGAGCTGTGGCCACACGGGGAAGGGGACAGATGCAGCTCACAGGACTTTCCTCTTCTGTGCTCAAACACAAACACAATTAAATTATCTTTCAGGAATTCTTGGGAGGTGCAGTAATGTCACTAAAATATGCTGTGGATGAGAAGGGTTGTGTGTAAAGGGGCAGTGATTTGTGGCTGGAACCAAATGATGTGACCCTGATATATCCTGAACATACGAGTGGAACACTGTTGAATTCAGAAACCCCAAAATATGAAGATATAATTATTTGACAGCAGATTTAATCATCACGTAAGTGGCTCATAAGAAATGCTTATTTCACAGGGCATGGACCATTATAAAATTAACTCACTGATCACAGCACTACACCAAGGATACACCTGCATGTTTCCAGCTACTCTTACAAGTATTGCAGTTGTGTCAGACAGACACTGCTCAAATAAAAACCATTTCCTTTTCCATGAAGGGTAAAAACACTACCACAGACTTTCTTAATCCACCACATCCCAACAATATCACATTGCACATACATGAAAGCACAGAGTCCTTCAGCTTAAAAAGAAACAAAAAATATAAATATTACAGGCTATGGAAGCATCCCCAGAGGTGGAATATAGGAATGAAGAAGATTTAGAGAATATGGACCAAGAAGGCAGAAAAGAAAGAAGAAAAAGAAGAAAGATGTATAGATACAGAAATTAAAACAGGCATAGATGTTATGCATGCATTTCCCTCATATTTTTGCATCCTTGTCAGAACAGTATAAAGCTCCCTGCCAATTAAAGTATTTCAAGCAGAGTAGTAAAAGCATAATCATTCCACACTGAGGGTGTGGATATGTGTAATTCCCTGGGAAAAAAAACTGAATGCATTAATACCTATTCCCTGGAAACAACTCCATATTCAGCAGCCATTCAGCACACTGCAGTCATTATGCTTTTACACCAACACCTTCCAGTGGAAATATTCATTATCAGCATAAGCAGATACAATACATTTTCATTACCAGGGAGCAGGACAAAATTAATCAGAAAAACGAATTCCTGCTGCAAATCTCGTTTCTTCAAAACCCCACACTGAAAATTTACGGGATTGTACAAGCCAGGTAAGGATTTAGAGCAGTTAAGTGCTCATCCTTGTCCAGTGGTGAGTCCATCCTGGAGCTGCCTGGAATTGGCTCCGTGCACATGGGGGAAGCTCCCAGCAGCTTCTCACTGACCCTGAATTCCCCTCTCTACCAAAACCTGCCCAAATCTGGCAAACTCAATTCTTTTGGTTTATCCTTTTCCACATTACCAGTTTCATAAGTAAAAATTAAGCTGTATTTCTCAATTTTAAAATGTTATGTATAATCAATTTAATCTATTTTCATCTTTAAAACAGGTTTATAAAGAATAATACTCACATTAAATGTTATTTTGTTATGCCTATGCTTTTTTTGGCTAAACATCCTTTTATTCATGAAGGGAGAGGAAATTTGTGAGGGCAGTTCCTTGTTCCACACTGACCCAACAAACTGAATGAGAAGGAAGATTCTAGCACTGACTTAATTTAGGATATTAAAAAGACTTATTTTAAAAAACAGATATCTACAGAAAGGAAAATTTCTGCTCAGCAGAGAATTATTCCTTGTGTATTCATCAAAGGTCATCTGCAGAATATTGAATTAATCTGTGTTGAATAAGCTAAGCATGAGATATATCCTTAATACCCTCGTTATAAATTAGTAAAAGGTTTGAAGTCTCATCAATGAGTACCAAAGTACTACAGGAGTACAGAGAAATAGACTTAATAAGAGAGAAACTGCAATATATAAAGGGGAAAATATTAATCATCCCATTGAAAGAGACAAGCAGAAGAGGATATTTCTTCCCAGTTTGAGCATTTGCTGCTCAGACACATAATATTCAAGAACACCAACCACTGATGAGCTTGTGAGAAAAGATACTGAAAATTAATTTACCAAAGAGGAAAATAAACATGGTAATTTACACCATGTGCTTAAGGCACAATCACACCATATTCTTAAGGCAAAATTTCTCTGGCTGAAAATCAAGGTCATCTTAAAAATGCACGAAAAGCTCAGATCTCTCTAGATATATATATAAAAAAATCATTTCATAAAACAGTCAAAGAACACAAAAAAGTCTACTTGGATCCATTAAAAGGTGCACACCTAATGGAATCAATATTCCAAAGAAATTAACATAGGAAACAAGCAGAAAAAACCCAAAAATATCCATGTACCTATGCCCTGAATCCCCTGAACTGCAAATACATCAGGCAGTCTTCAGAAATATGTATTGAAAGGCAATGGAACAGAAACTGCCACTGCCTCTCAGAACATGGATCATTAGAATTAGGTTAATTAACACCTCAAAGCAAAATCTTGTAATTAGGGTATTATTTTTGTAATTAGGATTATTTTCTATCCTTTCTAACTTTCGCAGCCTGATGACACACGCAGCTAATGAAGTTAATAAAAAAGAAGAAAGTGAGTAAGATTTTCAGATCACTCTGAAGAACGAAGCTAAGATGGATTGCAAACTTCAATACCCAAATTGCTCCCAAAGTCATTAGAAACACACATATTTAATCACAGAGGTGGTGTGTCTATCTTCTCTTTCCCCTGGCAAATCTGATCCATGACAGAAAATAAACAGCCCTGCTCCCTGCTCCTCTCTAAGTCAGAAAGAGAGAAGACCCAGAAGACCCAGATGACTGCAGGGTTTTGTTCTTCCAGCAAGAATTTTCCCAGTTTTACGGCTTCTGGTGGACCTAAAGCATCTCATAGAGTTATTACGGTTGGGAAGGTCCTTTAAGATCAACAAGTCCAACCATGAACTGAGGACACCTAAACCCTCAAGTGCCACATCCACACGTGGTTTGACCACTTCCAGAGATGAGGGTTTCATTCTCTTAACAACCTATTCCATGAAAAAAATTCCCTAAAATCCACCCTGACCCTCCCTGGCCCAGCCTGAGGCTGTTCGCTCTCCTCCTGTCCCTGTTCCCTAGGAGCAGAGCCCGACCCCCCCTGCTGTCCCCTCCTGTCAGGAGTTGTGCAGAGCCACAAGGTCCCCCTGAGCCTCCTTTTCTCCAGGCTGAGCCCCTTTCCAGCTCCCTCAGCCCCTCCTGGGGCTCCAGACCCTTCCCCAGCTCTGTTCCCTGCCCTGGACTCTCCCCAGCCCCTCCAGGTCTGCCTTGGAGTGAGAAGCCCAAACTCATCCCAGGATTTCAAATGTCTCATGAGTGTCATGCTTCAAAATTACATCCAATTCTTCATCAAAGATTCAGCACTGATTTTCCCATCTTTCCAGGAGTACTATTCCAGCCTGTGTGTAATTTAGATTTTGCTTATAGTTTATATTCTCTTATAATTTCATTTTCAAGCCAGAGGATTTTGTAGGATTAATAAAAAACCTTCACTACAAGAAAACTTCTTGCTCATACACAAACACACACACTGGTTGAGATCATAACACCTCTTAACTCACTAAGTCACTACTTCTGCAAATACCTACTCCAAAATCCAAATCCTTGCTGAGGGTGTTTTCTGTTTTGCTATTTTCCTTTCAGGGTGTGAATCCCATATTCTAGTTTAGTTTAGATTAGAATCGTAAAATATTTATTTGCATTGTAAGTGGTGCCAGAAATAGTCTCAAAATCTATACTGGCAGCAAATTTAAGGCAATTTCTTTTTAATTGATAAGCCTTTGTATAGATGAAATGCATCCAAAGTCTTTAGGCTTCCATTAAAAGACAAAACCACAATAATTCACATAATTCTTCTCTGATCCCATTCCAATTTGTCAACAGCTTTTTTGAGAAAGGGAAATCCTCCCAATAATAATCTCATTAACAAATACTATGTTATAAAAATAACGACACCTAAATAAAATTTACTTTACACCCAGAAGCTGATGCACTTAAGGATCATTTTATCATGTTGTGATGAGTTCACATTTATCTGGATATTTGAACAGCTATTTTGAAATTGCTGCTCAACAAACCATACCAAGACCCTGCTCATACAGTGTGACTAAAATTCTTTATTTTAACACATTGGAGTCACATTTAGTGATATGAAAAACATTTTTTTCAGATTGCCCCTGTTAAAACATTACATTTGTATGACAAAAATATCCTAGACTTACAAATATTCCAGTTATGTAAATTAGTATATCAGCACTTGTATCTGCTGCAGTAATTCTGAAGTCTTTTATTTAACCACTGGGAAAAAAATGTGTCAAACAGTTTGAGTAAATGAAAGTTTATGATATCAACAGGAATGTGTTTATCAGCCAAAATGAAAATCCATTTCTTGCTTTGTATCAATGCCACTGCCTCTAAACTATTCAATCATCTTTTGAAACACAAGGTGATATACCTATCCTGCTTTAATTAGCATTTTTAACATAAAAGAAAACTAATGTAATCTGCTAATACATTTGTTCACCCTGAGAAATTTTGGAAGTGACAGTAGTTCACAAGATATTCTGAAAAAAAACCCCAGAACACAGAACTGCTTTTCATGCAAACTGGGGAAAATCACCTCAAAATGCAACCGAAGCCAATTTTCCCTCGAAACCTTTGGATGTTCCCCTTCTACAGGGATGACCCAAATTAAATCAACAGGATTGTTAAGAATCTGCTGAGTTGTGGATTTGGGGATGTGAAAAAAGCCCATCTCTGCTTTACCAGGCCTCTCTATACATCTTCAAGGACACAGGCAGAAGAAAAACACCTCAGTAATTAGTTTGATCTTCCTGATTAGAGTTTAGGAATCCCAAGCAAGAACATTTTCTGGAAAGTCTTCCATGAAATCTGCCAGAAACCATCTGCAAGAACAGAACTGGGTTGGAAAGCTGTCTAGACTAAAGTTCCAAAGATTCTATTTCAGGATCCAGGATGGAGACGGGATCAGGGACATTCCTGGGCTCCAGCAGTGAAACTGCCTGCACTAATTCTTCCCTACATTTACAGGAAAGTAAATGGACAAGCTGGACAGGGCTTGGAGCAGCCTGGGATGGTGGAAGGTGTCCCTGCCCATGGCAGGGGCTTGGAACAAGCTTCCAACCAAACCATTCTGCAAAGAAAATGATTTTGTCCATCTCACAATAAAGATTAAAACACTTTCTGGTAACCCTGAGCCACTAATTATTGCCTAATGATGAAGAAAATCGAGGAGTTACCCAGTGCATGGAAAATCTAACATTTAACACAAAGAATTACAAATTAGAGCAGGTTCATTTTAGCCATGAGCTTTCTTAGTCACAGCTTATTGGACATCTGAGCACAATCTGCATTTCCAGCCAGGATACACCAGTGACAAATTCTGTCACAAATTTTCCACACAGTGCAGCAGGAGAGGAGAGAAAGCAGCCATCATATTGGATTTGTGTGAGTTAAGAACCATCATTCCATAAAAGCAGAAGTAATAATGGGAGTAATAATGGGAGTAATAATGGATGAGACCCAAATCCCTCTGAGCCCTCGTTCTCCCCCCTGCAAACGCCAACCTGCACATACATAAAACTCCAAACACACCCATGAACTCCTCTGAACAGTGAATAAAATGAAAGGCACAGACTGACAAGGTCCAGATCTTACAGGACTCTTCATGCCAAAAACACCCTGCAGCTTTCAAGGGAGAGTAAAAATAAAAACGACAAAATTTAGCTAAAGCGTCTCACAGGCAGCACTAAAAGTCCTCACACTGAGAAGATCCCAACTAGAGCTGGCAGAGAGGCACAGATGTCACTGAATCCAGTGGCAAACAAGAAACAGGGATGGCCAGAGTGCAGCAGATGCCTCTTGCAGGAGCTAATGGTTGAAAAAACATCCTGAAGTAAAAGGCAGCTGGCAGTTTGCAGCTCAGGAACTATTTTAAGCTATAGACGGAACAAGAGCAAATGGCCACAAGTTGTGCCATGGGAGGTTTAGATTGGATATCAGGAAAAAAATTCTTCACTGAAAGGGTGGTCAAGGATCAGGGGTGGTCACTGCCCAGGGCAGTGCTGGAGTCCCCATCCCTGCAGGATTTAAAAACCACATGGATGTGGCACTTGGGGATAGGGGTGGCCTTGGCAGTGCTGGGCAACAGTTGGACTTGAGAATCTCAGAGAGTTTTCCCCACTTTAAAAAATGTATGATTCTATAATACTGGAGACAAAAAGGAGGATTCTCCTCCTGTTCAAAATAATAACTTCATAAAAAATGTTTAAAGTTCAGTTTCAGGGAGGAAAGTTCCATATTCCTTTTGTGATACAATTTGTGTCCCTGACATGGAACAGCCATCCCCTAATCCATGCCAGGGAAGGCTGGGGCACAGCCCAACCTCCCAAACACCACAGATTTGGGACTGCTCTGACAGAAACAGCTTAAAAAAGAATTAGTTTCACTATGGGGAGAATAGTCCTGTTCAGGTAAAAAAAATTACAAACAATATTGACCTAATATTGACCTTACTATACAAGTGAATTGGGCTTGAATGATCAAAAAATAAACCTTTATAATTAATTTTCCCTTAGGTCTGTCTGGAAGGCGACTTGAGCTGAATCCAGCTATCAAATAAAGAAATTGCTGCAGAATTCAGTGCAATTACTACAACAGCTATCAGGCATGAAGTGCTCCATTACCCACCTTCTCCCAAACTGGTTTGAAATATTGAAAGACATTTTACAACAACCCTCCAAAAGTAAAGCTGTGGTTCAAATGCAGCTGACAATACATAAATAATGTATTTCCCAAAGAAAAGAGCACACCAGATTTAGGGTTCAAGTGCAATAAAACCAAGGTTCAACAAATGTGAGTAATATCCAATTAATTGGAATGGTTGGGAATACAGGTATATTTATATATTTGTGCCAATATAGACATTTCCCCACTTTCCAAACACAGAGTACAAGGGATTGGATTAGTCCCAAATTAATTAACATCAGCTACAATTATGATTTTCTACATACACTACACAAAATAAAACTATTTGGAATTTTACCCAATGACTTAATAATTTCACAGGTATAATATAGTTAATTTACTGAGTGATGCTATTATTTAAAAAATGCAAAATCATATATCTATTTGGTTTTGTCTGCCTCACTGTTGCTTCCTTTAAGATGCTCTAACTGGCATCTTAAATTATTTGGAAAAAACCCACCAAAATGCACTGCAATTCAGAACTGTCTCTTCCCAGCAAATCTACAAGGACACAAATGTGTCATCCTGAAGGAAAACAGAATCACTCACGAACAATCTGCAACAGGAACGTTCACCATTATTTGTGCTGTTGTTAAAACTCTGCAATAACAAATAACAGTCCAAAAATGTAAAGATCCTCAAAGGCCCAGCTGCTGCACAGCTCTGCTAATAAAGGCAGAGTTATAGAACAGCCACATAGGCTGAATATTTAAAATTCTGAGGCAAAACTAATGAAAAGAACCACGGATTGACATTAGAAAATTAAAATCTTAGCAGCAGAGCAAATCTCATCTTCTCACCTTCTCAGCTCGTTCATCTTTTCATCCATGTGTACATGCATGATTATTTTTTGGTGTTTTTCCAAAAATAAATTGCAGGGTTGCTGGTGGTTTAGTGTTGGCATTTATTTATTTTCTCTTCTTAACATACATATATTGCATTCATATTCTTCTTTAATTACCACTCAAAACCACCAGAAATATAAAAAATACTCCATGACTCCTTGTATCTTCCACATATTCCCTGACTCCCTGAATTCCAAAAGACTTATTTTTCATAAAATATTTTTTATACATAAAATATTGTGTAGTTGCATTTAAAACCTTCCTAAAAGTGTAATTATTTTTTCTTAATAAATCATCCACAGTCTAACAAAATAAAATGGCAATCCAGTTACTATGTAGGAAGGTGAGAATAACAGGCAGCAAGGCTTGAGAATGTTTTAGCTATATATTTCCTTACAAAAATGTCATGGAATAAAAAACTATAAAACTTATAATTAAAAACAAAAGCCATAAAACAAAACTAGCAATAAATATAATTACCTTATGCTTTTTACCTAATTATGACACTAAATCCAGAGAAAAGAAACACACTTCAATTAGTAATTTTAACAGTGTGGAGAAGAGAAATCCTGATGATTTTTTTTTCCAGTATGTATTTTTTCATTTATTAACTTTCATTTTCAGAAACGAAAGTTAATAAATGACGTGACAGGCCCTACCTGCCCCTCCTCCACCATGACAACAAGCACTGGGAGCAGGGTACCCCAGCCAGCTCCATCCCTCTCACATCCCTGACAGCCACACAAAGTTTTAATTAGTTTGCTAGTTCAGGGCCTCCCAGAATAAATGCAATTCTGTCATTTCTAATGCCTTCTCATGATCAGTTAATGGATTTTCGGATTTTTTTTTCTTTTTCTTTGCCTCCAGCTCAGACAACCTTCTTGTCTTATAATTTCTCCTAGCTCAATTCCTAGGTTATCCATATTTTCTCATCTGGAACGCTAATGAAGTTGTCTAAAATTCATTTTTAATGCACTATTCTCCCACCCTGACTCACAGAGGTGTTCTTTGTCAAACCCACGGCACATTTCTGCACTGCTCTCTGAAGTATCAGAGGAAACCAGTGGATTTGGAAATCTGGAAATCTGTCAGTCATGTGCCAATACATACACTGAGTTCAGAGTCTAAATTCACAGATACAAAGGCCTAAATTAGCATTTTTGGAGCCCTAAAACTTGTGACCAACGATTTCCAGTTTTTCCAGCATTGTCCAAAATCATGCACAGCTTGGGGAGCAAGAGGGTACTATGACTGTTCAAGTATGAATACCAAAACAAAATATGAATTTGTCCTGGTGGTGATGGAAATCACAGGATCAGGCAAATTTTGGCTGTGGGAGACTCAGGATTTCATCTGCTCCAAACTCCTGGTCAAAGCTCCTCTACTGAAAGGAGGTGGTGGCAGGGTGGGGATTGGCCCCTTCCCCCAGAGAACCAGCACAAGACTGAGAGGACCTGGCCTCAGGCTGTGCCAGGGGAAGGTCAGGTTGGACATCAGGGGGAATTTCTGCACTAAAAGAGTGGTGAGGCATTGGAACTGCCCAGGGAGGTTTGGAGTCCCCATCCCTGGAGGTGTCCAAGGAGGGACTGGAGGTGGCACTCAGGGCTCTGGGCTGGGGACAGGGTGGGGACTGGTCACAGGCTGGACTTCAAAATCTGGGAGGGCTTTTCCAACCTGAACTACTCTATGGAAGAACCACCTTCAAAAGTTGCTCAGGAACTTTTGGCAGCAACGTTCTGCTGCATCTTGTGGTGATTAAATCTCTCTCTTCCACCCAGTGACCTGTTTGAATGACTTCAAAGAATCACACAATCACAGAATCCCTGGGTTGGAAGAGCCCTCCAAGATCATCGAGTCCAAACCAGCCCTAAAACCTCAACTAGACCATGGCACAGAGTGCCACTTCCAGTCTTTTGTTAAACACATCCAGGGATGGTGACTCCACCACTTCCCCTGGCAGATCATTCCAGTATTTCATCATTCTTTCCATAAAAAACTTTTTCCTATTATATAGAGAACTTCCCACCTCTGTGCTCTCCTCATTCAGCAGCGCGTTTGAATCCACAAGCGGACTTCAGAGCTCAAACTGAATGGGATTAAACACCTATCTGATTATTTATTTATTTACTTGCAAAGATAAAGTTTCAAATCAGATGTTCTCTCTCTCTCAGGAAGGAAATTGCCTGGAAACTTTTTAAGGAGATCCCAATCTCTGCACGTGGCCTCTCGTGGAGGCTGCACGGGCAGGTTGCGATCAAAGCCCTGCAGAGGTAAACCAGAGACTGCCCCTGGCCTGACCAGGCTGCAAATGCAACCTCAGGCAGAGGGAAAAAAAATAAATGTCTTTAAAACTGGGATAATTGTTAACTTATCTGGGAAAAACAGGAAGAGCAGCAGAATAACCTCAGCTAGAAATGCAACAGATAAATGCAATCTGAAGGTAACACATTTTTCATCACTCGGAGCTCTCGTGATTACATTTGTGTGGAACATATAAAACATGTTTTAGTCAAACACACTCCACTGGAATCAGAGGGAAATAAGCAAAACTACTTATTTCCCTAACACAAGAAATCAAATTACATGATCAAAAAGGAGGTTTTATTTATTTTTCTGTATATCTAGAAATCTTTGAAAAGAAGAAATCAGAATGGAAATATTCATAAAAGTTGAATAAAACAATAGCCTAACATTTCTCTACCCTCTCTTGACAGCATTTTATTTTCCCTAGTCTTCTTGACACGCTGCTAAAATAGAAACACATTGCTCCTCATCAAAATACAATCTTGGGAACATGAGTTTTTATCACTGAAGAAATCCATGTCCTGTAGCTCAGCTTGTAACTTCTTGATTTACATTTGCTCAAGCATGCTATCAAACAAAGGTGTAGCTACAAAGTTAACCCAGCACCTGGTGAAACTATGAAGCTACAATAGTAATTTCCCTTCTGAGCTGATTTTTTCCCTTCTCTGGGCAAAGCAGAGGAAAATAAAGCAAAAGGAGAACTAGAAATTCCCTCACAGAGGACTCAGTTACTTGAGTTTCACAAGAGAGGTTGGTGCACAGCAGCTTCACGTGTACCAGTACCAGAATAACAGAGAGCTGGCAACCTCATCTTCAACTGGCTTCACAGTGAATTCAGGATTTTAGTCTGTCTTTCATATCAAGAATAAAATTATCAGGGTTTGTAATGGAAATTAATTACCATTTTATCATGATATGTGGAATGAAAGAACTCTCTGCCTTGACTCTGTAAAGTCATGTACACAGTTACAGACTTCCATGTCCAGAATAATTTGTAGAGAAATAACTTTTTTTTTTCCAAAAACAAAGGACAACCAGTTGTTATTTCTTTGGAAAATGACTCACTGAAAGAGTGGGGGAACCATACAGAGACATCATTTTGGGGAATTAAAAAAGCAGCTTTCCATTATTAACAGCAACTCAGAAAGGCACCAGGCCTCTACATACACTCCTAGTGATGGCAGCATAAAATCAAACATGTTTTAATAGTTTCTGTAATTGGGATGGTTAGTTTTGGTTTGCTTTTATTTTGAACTTGTCTTTCATGGTGAAGTAACAAACCAGGAGCATGTCTCAGTCAGATCCCTATCTTAGACTGACTATTTGTTAAGTTTCTAAATTGTTTTATAAGACAGACATAAGTAAATAGTTGTTGCTACTGTATTCCTGCTCACATTTTAAAAGTATAAATTATTTAGAGCAAGAGTCTCTAAACACATTTGAACAGAGCTTTCCAACAGAGACCACGAACAGAAACTGCTCGTGTTTTTATTATCAAATACTATTAAGATAATTACATAAAAAAAGTAAATAGAGCATCAGGTTGAAGAAGAAACAAAACAAACCACAGATACTTGCCTGGGTAACAAGTGGCTCCAGCAGCCTCTCCACTGTGAGAGTCCTGATTTCCAAACTTTTGGGGTCCCATTTCAGAATGATAGGTGACGTTGCAGAAGTCATACTCCCTGGAGCAGAGAAAATCACACAGCACAGAAATGTTATTGTTATATTGTTACACAGAAATGTTAGTGCAACACCCACACACTGCATTGCTTTTATTTCCACAATAAATAAATATATTCAGCCACATAGGAAATGCTTCTCCATGGTCCTGCTGGTGCTCCTCTGCTCCCAGGAGCTCCCAGGTGCAGCACTGCCACATCCAGTGGGTGCTTGGAGGTTTCTATTCCGAATTATTTTCACTGCTGTAGCTCCAGCAGGAACCACATCCCATGGAGGGCACAGGCAGGAGCAAGTTTGTCCTGAGGGACTCAGATCCACCCCACAGAGACACCCAAAAATGGAGCAGGGGGACAGTGTGAAGCAGGAGCAGGAGTTTCATGAACTTGAAGTGGAATAAAACAAATTCAGCAGCTCTGTTCAGATTTTTGAATCAAAATTCCCCCCTACAATATTCAGCATTTCTTAATTTTGCATCAAGAAGAGGAGTACCCATCTAAAGCCAAAACAGATTCTCCAGACCACCTCAGGCTTAAAAGCTTAAACAAAGCACAAAATGAAGACAACAGCAAATTGCTATCATTTTATTCACCATTTCAGGTTTTCATGCAACTTTCTAGACAACTGACTTTATTTTGGAAATTCCAGATACAGAGAAGTCTGGCTGTCAGGCTGTAAGAGGCACCCAATTCACCTCATTGAGCTGGAAAGTGATTTAAGTATTTGGTGACAAGCAAAGCCACATATAAATTAACCTGTCCACCAAAGTCAAGAAGAAAGAATAATCTCATGAAAAAAAAAAAAAGTTCATTTAAAATAATTCTGATTTAAGTATTTCCCTTTATTTTAAAATTAAAATGAAAATCCAGAAGTCCTGTATACCATGAGAACACTTAAGAGGTAAAGACAAACCAGTAATATCACACTGGACATTGTGGGAGATTCAAGTCAAGCCCCTCTGTACACAACAACTCAAAAGTTTTAAATTGTTTTCTCCATAATTTCAATATTTTTAACTTAGTAACTTGGGTATTTTATCTTAGTATTTTTAACCAATAAGCTAATTTCAGTAATAAAATTTACAAATAAATTAATTAATTAATCACCACCCTAATTAAGGGAACAAAATCAGAAGAAATTCAGCTATTGCTCCTTGAATCACAATCCACTCCATGAAGTATAATTCAGCAAGGTACTTACTCAGGATTTAGCAGCATTATCCAGTACATACAAAATAAATTCTACTGCTCTGCTCAGGAGAATGCCCTGAGTAACCACTATCAATCAATATAAACAGGCTGGTGAGTCTGCAAAGGATCCTCACTGGGTTAAAAGACTTGCTCAAAAAGAGAGGCCTATCAGAACTCCCTAATCAATGTATTTATAAATCACATAAAAAACCACCATTAGCCTCCTCTCACTGGCAAACATTTGCTGGCAGAATTATCAGATAATATCCAGTGAGTGCTAAAATCACTATTATTCAGTTTCCTCTCTTCCACAAAACCCATTAGGTTTTGTGTTTTACAGTGCTGAAAACACCCAGGCGTGATTAAAGAAAAATGTGAGACAGTTCCTAGTGCTGTAAACATGGTTGGTGTGGGAGCCATCATTTTTTCCAACAGATAATATTTAATTATCTTTCAGAGCCTCTTTCTTTTTTTTATAAATTTGGTTGCCACTCCAGTTGGCCTTTGGAATGCAAAAAATAAGTCTGAAGTAGGCAATTATTCTAATTGGCTAATTTTGAGTTATGGTATTTTCAAATGTGTCACAGCCTTTCTTTTAACTAAGCACACTTTTGCTCACCAACTATTAACATGAGTACTCAAATTGTTATAAATCCAAAATAAATTCAAAGCTGTACCATAGTCCAGAGCCTGCAAGAGCAAATTAATTTCAGTGGATGGCAGTCATGCAGGTGATACTAAAAATAACACTGGTGATCAGTTGTTACAGCCAGAACATGGCCTCATGTTCAATCTTTACTAAAAAAATAAAACAAATATCCCTCAGAATTCAATATAAAAGGGTGAGCGTGGCTTTCAAATATAAAAAGGGGACATGCAAGAAAAAACATTATTAAAAACTTATGACAGTTTTCCATTCGCAGTCAAACCTACACCACAACAGCAAATAAGTAAATAAAAAGTAAAATTAATGTATTTTTCTCGAGACTCCTTCAGCTGCTGTCACAACAGCAATTTTAAATGACAAGACTAAAAAGAAGTTACCTGCCCGAGTTTATGTAAGAAGAGAATATTTCTCCCTTGCAATTTCTACACTGAACTTTCCACATCAAACAGGAGAACAAGTTGGATAAAGGACAGGATGTTAAGAGTATTTTATGACTATCTCACCAAATATTCCCCAAAAGTAGCTTTATGTACTCCACTGAAAGGAATAGAAGTTAAAAGTGCTGTGATAACACTGCCACAGAAGTATCCAGACATTGCAGTGCTAATCCTGAAGTTAGCTCCAGATTTCCTTCAAGAATATATTTTAAGAATTCCATTGCCTGTGTTTCTTCTGCCTTGAGCATGTGCCAAAACTTCTCTTATTCTAAGCTTTTAGCTTTTCCTAAAAGCAGCACTACAGAAATGTCTCTATCCAGCTCAGTGTGAGCATTTATTTGTTTAGCCAGCCTGCCTTCAAAGCCTACCTGTAAGGAAAATAAGTATTTACCTCAGCAAATACCAACAAGTATTTATTTACAAGTGGAACAAGAGGAGCCAAAATCCACATCAGTGGAATTCTTCATTACATAACAGCCCCCAGAAGTCTCACCCCACACCACCAGCTTCTCCACACAGCTTAATTTTATTTTGGAACATCCCATGAACCCAAAATTACACAGAGGAGCTTGCTGAGGGTCCAACCTGCTCACAAGTGACAGTGCAGCTCCTTTCTGTGCTACAACTGAGTGAAAATATTTAAAATCTACACGAGCAAAAGCCCTGTTTGCTGAAGCAAAGTGGTAATTTTTTAGAAATATAAACATTGCCAGTCTTGAGCAGGCCTCCAGCTGTTAGCCCAGCTGACATCTGCAATGCAGACACCAAGGACAGATGGTAAACATTTCATCCAGAATAAAGCAGAAACCCTTTCTACCTGACTCATAGCAAAAGCTGTAGGATTAATCAGCTGGCAAGAATAGGTTGGCAATGCTGGCAAGTACAAGTCTCTACTTCCAACACTCTATTTGCTACTGGGAGGCAGAAAAAATGATATTACTTAGTGAAAGAAAGATGTCCAGAAAATCAGTAAGGTGAGAGGAGTCAAAAGGCAAAATAGCAATAGCAATAGTAATAATTTAGCCCATCTTTCAAAATAGGAAAGTGAAAGTACTAACTTTGTAATACTCCATGTTTAATACCTGATGCTTGAGGCAGTTACATGGATTAGTGAAGAAAATATGATTTATATCTGATTCTCCCCAATCAGCACCACCCTGACTGCTGTTCAGAATAATGGGGCACTTCCACACTTGCTTTAAACCCCCCTGATCTCCCAGCTCAGCTCTCCCTGAAGGTTTCCACCCTTTTCCCTTGGGAACAGGGCTGGGAATTCCAGCAGGAACAGAGCCTGGCTGACCATTGAGTAACCCCAGAGATGGAAAACAAGTGCCCAGCTGTGTGCCTGCCTTTGATCCCTGCTCACAGCAGCACAGGTAACAACCAAACCTCTGAGAAGAGCAGCAGAGGCCAGGGCAGTCTCTCCAGACTGACACAAACTGGTTTAGGATGAGTTAAAAACTGAACAACACAGCCTGCACTTCCTTGGTTCTCATCTGAAGATTGAGAACCACGTCAAAACAAACACCTCTCCTCACAGAGACAGACTCCTGCAGGAACACAGAATCCTTCCAGCAGGATACACAGGCTCTGGAGACAGACAGAGGGAAAAAATAAAATCTGACTGATTCACAGACATTTCTGGGAGGTGGAAATCCAAACACATGAATGGCTCCACCCTTGAGTTTGCCTACAGAGCTTTGAGAGATGCTGGAGCTCTGGATTAGCTGAGGCACAGGGGAGGAGGTAGCACAGGACAAACCAGCCCAGGCAGCAGAAATCCAACACACACAGCCCTGGAGAGCCACCCCTGGCTGGCAGAGGGCTGCACTGAGACATACACACACAGATAAATATATCAGATTAAATATATATAAGATAATATAGTTATATATGTAAACCTGGGGGATGTATATTTCTATATGTAAACCTGGGGGATGTACAGCCGAGATTCTGTTCCCTCACTTTTATCTGCAGCGTTCAGCAATGCAGCTGCACCTCTGCTCTGACCCATGCAGCAGAAAATGCAGCTGCCAGAGCTGTGATCCTCAGGGGAGCCTGCACTGAGCACAATTCCCAACCCATTTGCTCATTCTCTGTCTCTGCCCACACAAGAATACAAATAGAGACAGCAGGACAAAGAGCAGGAGCGCATAACAATTGCAGGGAAAGGGAATAAAGGAGAAATGCTAAGAGGACAGAGACTTCCAGTGAGGAGTGAAAGTGCAGAGGGAAGGGAATGGAGAACAAGCCTTGCTGCAGATAAAAACCTCTTATCATTAGTCAGTGACAGCCCAGGACAGCCTCCAGCAGATCTGGCTGAAACAATCAGAGTTCAAGCAGGCAATTCCCATCACCTTGCTTTAAAAAAAATGGAGAGGAGAAGGGAAAAAAAATAATAAACAGAGCAGGGTGGTTTGGAGGAGCATAAGGAATATCCTTCTCCACACTTGAACAACAACTTCTTGACATACTCATTTATTTTGTTTCATGAATGTAATAAACGTTAATCACTGGCTTTTTGGATTTTTGGAAATTTAATAAAAAGAAAAATGGTTAAAAAAATAGTAATACAAATACAATGATAAAAGTTAAATAATTTAGAGCAGGACAATTTATGAGACAATAAGAGCAAAGAAGGTAGCTCGGGACTACTGTCTTCCCTCCCTTCTAGACAAAGGCTAGAAAGGAGAAGGGCACTGAATACAGAGAAGTCTCCCTTTTTGAAGATCTTGTTCATAACTATTCATATTTTATTTAAAACAAGTACTTTTCAGCTGGTTCTTGTCACAAAAGCTTTCTGTTAATTTCTAGGTGCTGGTGGTCTGTTGGTCTCTGAAAAAGGTTTCTTTTCTGTTGATAAGGAAGCTACAAATTCTTCTTCACTAGAAGATTTAGGAGTTCTTGTAAACTGTTATCTCTGTGAAGAATTTCTTCTCTTTTTTTTGAGCTAAAAGAATATCACTCACACATAGCTTTTATTTTAATTACTAGAACTTATTGTTAATTACAAAACTACATTCACTATATTATTCAAATGTTAATACAGCATCACTTTCCTGCTTAGCATATTATAAATAGTAAATATCTGCGTAGAGCCACACAATATGACTTTTTCACAATGAATGTGACTCCTCTCTTCTTTCCTAAAACTTAGGTGGGGAAGAAGCAGCCCAAACGAAACCTTTAGGCCCCATTCCCAAGGTTAGCCACGCAGAGAATTTTTAATTGGAGCTTTTCTAAGCTCTCAGCTTTCTTTGGGATTCACAGCCCTCTCCCCTCCACCTCCACAGCAGGGTGAGATTCTGCTTTGGCCCCAACAGAACTGGGTTCTTAAATGGAAGCAGGCCATGATGCAAACTCAGATTTCCAACCAATGAACCACCAAGGAAGGAGGAAAAAAAGGCTTTACAAGGGGAGGATTACCCTGGAAACAGAGCCAGTGGGACACAGACCATGGAGAGCCCTGACACAGGGACTGGCAAGCTAAAAAAAGGCAGTGATGGAGTAAATCACATTTTCCAGTCACATTTTCCAGCTCAGTCTGGGAGGAAACAGCCCACACCAAGACCTGCATCAGGCATGAGGGCAAAAAGCCTTCAGAAATCAAAGAGGAGCTGAAGATCCCCCAGGGAAGGTGCAAACAGGGGTTTGGGTAAGGGCTGGAGTAACAGAGGCTCCTCTGCTTCAACTAGAAAGTCAGAATCTACCTCAAAATTCTGTGCAAAGCTTAACTGAGTGCAGTGTCCAAATATTTATCCACTCTATGTCCTGGGAAAATAATTCTACTTTAAGGGCTCACACAGCTCCAGCTGCAGTCTGAGTGCCTGCTTGGGTTCTGCCATCATTCAGCACTCAGGGGAAGTTTATAAAGTTTATATTATTTAGAAGCTCTTCACTTCAGGGAGATATCATATCCAATATCCAATCCCTGAAACACCTAAATTTCTAATGGTTGGTTCTCCATGAGGAGCCTGGTGATTTAGGGAGTGCTATCCCCTAGGAAGGATGAAAAATAGGATTGTTTGCATTTCTTTGCTTTAATAAATATTACGAGTAGAACCACATGAAAAGTAATTTACTCCAATACCAGTAAGCAATCAAAAGTGCTTGAAAAGCTGCTTTGAACAGCCACACACAGAATTCCTATATTCAAATAATTAATCTTGCATTATTTATATAAGCATGCTTTTTTTCCACTGGGTAACTTTTACAGTCGAGGTAGGGGAGTTTCCCAAAAAGCTCAGTGAAAACAGAAGATTTAAGGAATCTGAACCCCAAGACAGCCCAGGCATCAGCAAAAGGCTCTCCTGTCTCTCCTGTACAACCACAGATCTTCCCACAGATCACTCTGTATTCACACAGCTCCTCAACACCTCCTAATAAAAGTGTTCTCACAGCTCTGGACGTGATCAAAGCCCCTGAGCTCAGTGCCTGGTTCATGTCAGGTCATGCTGCAAGCCCAGGAAAACCAAATAATTTTAAACCAGGTCCTCGGTGGAGATCTGACACTCTGCCTCCTCTATCCATCATATTGCTCCCCAAATGATGCAAATTTCTACACAGAGAAAAGTAATATCTGTAAAAGGCACAGAAATCATTGCAGATATTCTGAATTTACAGAAATTACCTTCCTTTTTAGTAATAAAACTGTAAATTTTGAAACTTTTTTTTTCACTTCTACATAAGGCAACATTAATCACACCCCTTGCAAAAAAACAAATCCAAACATTTATTCACAGTCTTCTATTTCACTTCTTATTTTCTTCATTGTATGAATTTGGCATTAGTAATACCAACTCTCATTTTACAAAGGCAGAGAAGCATTAAGGATCTCTGGTTTAAATTAACACATTTGCTCCCCTTACAACACAGAATTAGTATCTCAAGTTCCAACAGCTCTTCAAAAAGAGTTCTTGAACTTAATCCTCACCATGACTTTGCAAGCTCCTGCTTCTGCATGCAGGGGTCATCCTCTCTCCAAAAGAATCCTATTTACAATTCCTCATCCTTGGAAATTACAATTAACCTCACCCCTGTACTACCCTGCAGCTGCTCCTCATTTCTCTGGGAGAGAACTCTTTATTCCAGGCAGATCAGCCACTGCTGCCTCCAAATGAAACAACTGACAGATTTTCCTGGGGAGAGTCAAAGCTTTAGGGGGTTTCAGCTTTTTTTGAGTTTGGCTGGCCTTTTCAGGAGCCTGTTTCCCTGCTGGTTTTACTAGAATGGCAAGGCTGTGGTAGCATCTCTACACACAACCCCCTTTCACCAAGTTTTAAATTATCAAATTATTCATAATTTTAATTAAGGAGGGGTTTTGTGTTGTTCCTACAGGTGCAACATTATAACAGAATTTTTCAGTTATGTGAAATACAGACAGAACCAGCTCAAAGCTTGTACAATTTCACTGGATGAGTGTCCCCTTGCCCTTGGAATGTCCACAAGCCTCCACATTATGGAGAAGGAGCTGTGCCATTTTCCAGCTCCACAATTAACACATTTTCCTCAGCAATTAATATCTGGGGTCATTAACCACCTCTCTGAGCATTCCCACCAACTTCCAGATGTCTCATTGTCCTACATCTGCATTTGTCCAGCTGCTCATCAACTGCCCATGAGAAATTCCTAAAAATCTAATAGGAATTCATCATCTAACCTTGTGTGCATTAGATCTGCTCTTCCTTTAAACATTTTACAGAAAGTTGCTTTATCCTTAGAAAAACCTCATTCTGAGACAAGCCACAGGTACCACTCCAGAATTATTTACCACCAAGCCAGAAAAAGGACAAAATAAAAATCTGCAACAACTGAACTAAATGTTAAGAGTCAGAAACTTCTTCATTCTGCTTGGTCACTTGTTATTGAAAACTTTCCTGATGTTATTCTTATGCTGATGGATGTTTTAAATCAAGCACAGTGCATGATCATATCCAAAAAGTTTTATCTTCCCCAGTTGTGTGTTCAAAGGATTTGCTGTAGTTCTGTTAGTTTGGAAAAACTGAAATACAGCATGGCATAAGAACTGCATCACCATTATATTCTCAGCTGAATTAACTGAATCAAAAATAATAATTCTATATAATAATTCTATTATAATAATAATAATCCTATTTCTTCATTCAAAAGGAAGGGATGCAGACAATCAGGGGACGTGTACAATTTCTAATGTAAAAGATGCCACCTGAAGCCTTTAAAGAATGAAACTTCCAAAAAAAAAAAAAAAAACAAGTTGTTTGTCCCAAAACTTTCACACAACTTTGGAAAAATGTAAAGAGAGAGAGATAAGACTTCTCACACCTGACCTCTCTTTTTAATGCATTATACATTTGGACTAATCTTGATTTTTTTTCTTATTTTTCCTGATCATGCAGAATACTGAAGACAATCCAGGAAAGAAGCAGAATTATCTCAGAGCAAGGCTGACAATTCAACATTAACTTCTTACAAAACAATGGGAGAAGCAGACACTTGAACATTTAACAAAGTATTACATGGGGGTAACAAAATTAAACTTTGTATCATAGATGCACAGATTTTTATTTAAGAGAACTTTAGAAATCATAAAAACAAAAAATAATCAGTTATTCTAGCAGACTCTCCAATCCAATCAAAGTGAATGAAAGCTGAAATTAAACAGGTTCTTCATAGAAATAAACAACTTTTAAAAGACTTAAATAGGGAAAAAACCTGTATGAAGAACAGGGACCTGAGATAGATTTCTCATCCCTGCTTATTTTAAATTCAGAACTTTACTGTCTCCAAGATAAGGAGCACTTTAAACAGAACTGACTTCATTAGAAGATACAGTGCACGATACTGAGGTGATTACAGCAATCACATCTCTTCCTTCCTGCAGGACAGTGTCAACAAAAATTAAAATAAAAGGCAACGGATGGGA
Organism: Cisticola juncidis; assembly: GCA_013400215.1. Classification (NCBI taxonomy): domain Eukaryota; kingdom Metazoa; phylum Chordata; class Aves; order Passeriformes; family Cisticolidae; genus Cisticola; species Cisticola juncidis. The sequence goes on from VXBR01001052.1 coordinate 360,506, forward strand.
TCTGGCCTCATCTCAAAAAGTCCTGTACAGCCATGCAAACACACTGAAGGTCGTTCTGCAGTCCCCAAAAAACAGAGGTTTCCAGAAAAGTCAGTTCACATTCTCCAGCAAGAACCAAACTGCTTTTATCCAGCTGAATTCCAGACCCCCTGAACTCCAGCAGTGAATCCACACAGTCCACAGCACTACCCTCCATTAAGATAAGGAGCATATGGATTTAAGAGTTCCCACTAATTATAAATGTGCTGGAATGGGTCAGACAGGCCAGCGACATTGGGAGATTTATTCTCCATGGCCAAACAATTCACAGAGCTGCAAAGGCACTGGCACTGCCTGGTACAGCCCACTGTGTGTTTAAAAATACCCATAAAACACAGAGAACTGTTTGATCATGGAATGGACATGCTGGAGGTGGTTTGTTTTAAGCAAAATTTCTCCAAATTAAGGGATTAATTACAGAGCTAGAGATGATAGAATGGTTTGGGTTGGAAGGGACCTTAAAGCTCATTTTGTCCCACCCTCTGCCATGGGTAGGGACACTCCCACTACACCAGGCTGCTCCAAGCCCCATCCAACCTGGCCTTGGACACCTTTCCAGACATAAAAATCATATTTTAGAGGCAGCAGATATTTCCATTACACATACACAGCAGTAGAATAAAAACTCAGTAATTTCCTAACCATACCAATATTTTAAAGTTTCCTCCTTCACATCTTACCATGAACAAACCCAGTTTTCAAGACAGTAAATTCCTTTGATTTGGCTCCCATCCCTGCCTTTAATAGCTCCAGTATCTGCTGGCAGCCATCACAACGATGCATGAACGTTCCTGGGCTTTAGAGGGGCATTTGCAGCACAATGAAAGAAAAGGAAACAGATAATTCACCAGTGACAAGTGTCATCAGGGTTTCTCCTCATTGCACAGGCATGGAAAGGATCCAGAATCACCGTTTGTCCCTGATCAAGGGATGTGCAGCCTTTGAGCCCGAGTTTTTTTTTGTTTTGTTCCCTGTACCCCAGCAGGCAGGCAAGAGGTGATTCTGCTGCCCTCACTAATCCATGGCATCCTCTCACTCCTTCTGCTGCTCCTACAAAGCTCTCTAAGCTCATCCCTTGTGGCTGCTTTATTGTGTTCACTTGGTTTTAACTACATGTTTACATCCCTCTCCTTCAATTCCCCGTTTGTCCTCGATAATTCCACTGTGCCATTCTATTTCTTCAAGAATAATTCTTATCACTGTGGCTCCAGCTTTCCACTGTCTGAGAGCAGACTGACGGGGCTGTTTCTATTCTATTAATGCTCCAGTTTGCAACAGAAAATCTGATTTATCATCATCAGCCTGCATTTTTTGATTTCTGTGTAGTACTTAGATCTAAACATGTTTTTTCCCCACCTATTCCATGAAGAAATCAATCATCCCAAGGACAAGGGGGAGTTTTTTTATCTGAGATGTAATTGTGTTGTCCTCTTAGCTTTAATTTGCAGTCCAAGCCACCATGACCTGCAACAGCTTCGGAACACAAAAACCTTTTCAATAATGTTGTGCTTTACAAAGCCCCAGCAACAGATCTTATAAAAAAGTCTTGCCTCAGATTTGTGTTAACCAACATCTGAAATAGGGAGAGGAAAAAAAAGAGGGAAAAAAACCAACAAAACAAAACAACCAGAAAATCAAACAAACAAACAAATGAAAATGACAATTTAAAAAAAAAACACACAAAACCCAAGGAAAAAATTTACTGGCAAACCAAACTTGGAGTTTTTTAGTTTTCATCAGTCATACACAAAGAAGTGTTCATTCTACCAGTTAGAACTTCCATGGTCAGTCACTGTTCTAGAAATTTTCAGAATTTTCTTTAATTTAGCTGCTGATATTTATGGTGTGGCCACAAGTGAATTCAAGACAGTTCAACACACAAATGTCCAGTCTAGGCTACATCTGCAACTTCTGACTGAAAGAGTTTCTCAGATTCATCACTGAGATTTTAATTGGGCCCTGTGTCAACCCCTACTTTGAGCCACATCTGCTCGTGGCTTTTCTTTCAAGTGAACCAAAAACAGTACAAGGGCTTTGAATTAGCACAACCAGATTTTATCAGAACAAAACTTGGCCATTGCAATAGAGAAAATTCAGGAAGAGAGAATCCAAATGAAAGGGATTTATGAACAAATGTATCTCCTTTCAACTGTGTCCTACCAGGGTTGAGCTCTTCCTTTGGCTTTGCTCTCAGCTCCAGCACTTTGTGGAGGTTTGCTGGGTAGCAGCACATTTTGCCACATCTTTGACAGCCTGAGAAAGTCCATTTTCATCCCCTGGTACAGAACAAGGGCAGCACACCTGCTTGAATCTGTTCATTCCTCTCCAGAAGGCATCAGGCTGCCGAGAATGCTGCAGGTTCCATTCTCACTTCTGCATCTCAAGCTGTCTCCCTGATGCACCATACAGAAATAATTCAAACTACAGATGGACCAACGTTTATTATTTTCCTTTACTTTCATGTCCTTTCCCTCTCCTCTTATGTTTCCAGGAAAGCTAGTTACTGACAATAAATTAACTGATCTCAGGACTGAATGCATTACTGAAATGCAAAATGCCAACCCACGGAATTTGATCATTTACCTGTTCCTCCATCTTTCCTTCCAAACAAACAAGAACCACAGAGCAGGATTGCTTTGAACTTCTTACAGTGGCAGTGAAAAAGACAGATTAAATTTAACTTTGATAGATGCCAAGTGATAAAAACCAGGAAGGACCAGGATCCTGCCTGCATGCATAACGATGGACTCGGAATTGGTTATTAAAACCCAGGAATGCAACCTGTGAATTATAATAGCTTTCTGTAAATGCCAGCTTAACACAGAGCAGCAGCAAAAATCAGGTGAGGAATTATTCTAAAAGGGAACAAAAACAAACCAGAAAACACCATTATGCCATCATAAATCTGTATCATTAATATAATGTAGCCATCACTTTCCTACAAAGAATATTGCAGAACAGAGGAACACAGTGGCAACAAGGGCAGTCAAGGACTCCAAGGAAAAACTACAGAGATTAAAAAGTCTTCACAGTGCAGAACAAAAGAAAACCTAAAATCACAGAAACAGAGAATATCCTGAGCTGGAAGACTCCCACAAGGATCATCAAAGTCCAACTTCCAGCACAGGTGAATCCCAACAATCCCACCCTGTGCATCCCTGGGAGCATTATCCAAACCCTCTTGGAACTCTGGCAGCCTCAGGGATGTCCCCATTCCCTGGAAGCCTGGGCAGTGCCAGCACCCTCTGGGGGAAGAACCTTCTCCTAATAAATAATAATAACCTGTAGTGTCATGGGTAAAATTAGACAACTTTTGCTTTTGTCTTTCCCAATGGGAAAAAAAAAATTAACAAAACCCTTCTGACGTTATCCAGAAAGGTTTGGGAATTCCCTGTCCCAGTGCACCACAGATGTGAGAAGTTTACAGCAGCTCATAAAATGCCTCAATTCATTCATGAAAGGGAACAGAACGGGAAAAACCCACAAAACAGACAAAAAAAAAAAAACCCTTACAGACTGCCCTGAAGCTGCTGAGCTGCCTGAGGCTTGAGGGAAGTCCAGGATATCAGGGAGGGTTTACTACAGCTCTACTCAGAGGATCAACCACTTCATCCCCTGAGTAACTGGAGAGTAGAACTGCTGACACCCCAGCCTGCTGCCCGCTCTGGGATGGAGAGCAAAAAAATCACTCAGAGACAAGGAAACCTCCAGGGCACAAAAGGCTGGGCCAGCTCTTAGGAGGGAGATAAATCTCCTCCTTTCCCTCTTCCCATGGAAAAGCAAGCAGGGCCAGGCTGTTGGAGTAGGACTGGCTGTGCCCCCACAGGGAGGGTCAGGGATGGAGGAACCCAGCGGGTCTGAGGGCAAACACAGAGGTGGCAGCTCCAATTTCCCTTTCGAGCATCAGCACCTCCTTTACTAAAGGAAAAGAGGAACCATTGGGCTTGGCACACTCATGGAAATGATTCTGATCCCAGAGCCACAACACTCCTGGAATGAGGAGTCCCTGCTGAGAAGGGCAGGCACGGAATAAAAACCTCCAGGGTTGAGCTGGTGGTGACATTTTCCTCTCCACTACCTCCAGGCAGTGAAACAGTTCTGCTGTCAATGTTCTCACACCCTGACAAGAGGGAGGTTCAGACAGCTCTGCATGGGTGCCAAAAGGGGTGGAAAACACGAGAAAAAATAGATTATACACATTATATATGATGTATTTAACAGGCAGTAAGAAAAGCCTTTTTTCTGTCATAAACACAGAACCAGTGAGGCTGGAAAAGACCCCCAGGATTCTGAAGTCCAACCTCTGGGTATCACCATTCTCACTAGACCATTGTAAGCACCTCATACACTCATTTTTTGAACACTTCCAGGGATGGTGACCCCAGCACAGTCCTGGGCAGCCCCTTCCAATGCTCGACCACTGTCAGTGAAGGATTTTCTCCTACTGTACAACCTGAACCCCCCTGGTGTAACTTGAGCCTGTTTCCCATTGTCCCCTTCTCTGCCCTTGCACCCCCTGACAGCAAAAAAAAAAAAAAAATAAAAAAACCACCTTTAAATCCCTTTCAGGTTGATCAGCTCATTGCTATCATTTTAGTTTCACAGGAAAATGAAAAGTCATAATAAATCAAATATTCCAAATTTTTTCTGCACCTCTTCCCTTTCTCAATAATTCCCAAAAGCAGCAATACACATTAAATTCCTCTCCACTGCTTCTAATCCATGATGATCTTGCACAATTACTTAATTGTAAGATAGCAGCTAATGAGGAAATTCAAAAGAAAGTGAGCTCATTTCAAGAAATAGGATTCTATTTAACAGCACTTAATTACTTCCTCAGATCACAGAAAGGAAATCAAACATTCCTACCAGCAATTAATTTTTTAATATAATCTGAGCAAACTCAACTGAAACCAGATATTAATAAGAAAATACTTGCCTTTTGGAACTTAAATTTCATTCCAAACATATAAAATACACTCTAATCAAAAAAATATCAATAAACTACTACTGTTCTATTTCTACCATCACAAAAAAACCATTCTAAACACTCACAGTGGGTGAAAAATTAATTATGTATGAGGTCATAGCATGAAACCCCAGGTACTGAATTTCCATTACTTTGAAATTCCTTGTTAGACACAAATTTGGGAACATCACCACAGGGTTGGCCTCATAAGGAAACTTTTAAGCAAGGATTGGTAATAACTAATAAAATTTTGGAAGAAAAATCTACACAATTCCATCAGTTTACTGCAAGTAAGCAAAGTAAATTAAAATAATAAGCTAAGATGAATCTTAGCTATGCAAGACTTGCAACAAAATGTTTCACAACAATGGGAACATTTAATCAAATCCATAAATTAATCTAACCTATTAATATATGCTGAATCCAAGCCTTGTTTTATACAGTTTATATCTGAATTAGACAAAATCCTAAACCCAGAATTTCACCATTACCTTGCCTACTTCTATGTGGCAAAATTTGTTTACAAAAACACAGGTCTGAAATCTTAATTAAATTAAATAATTAATAATTTTTTTTT
>VXBR01001052.1:366128-381540 GCA_013400215.1 Cisticola juncidis
TTAAATAATTAATAATTTTTTTTTAATTAATTAAATAAAATAATTAAACGAGGTAATTTAAGGCAGTATTTGCTAAAACTGACAATACAGGAAATCAGATTTATAGGTCAGAGGCTTTTGCCAGGAATATCACAGCAGTACTTGTGTGCACATTATTTTTAACCAAGCTCAGCTTATTGTTTTTCCAACAAAAATAATAATAAAAAGTATGATTTATAAAGGGTAAATTAATAAATCAAAAATTTAAGATAAACATAAAGGGTAAATTTAATAAATTAAAATTTTATTAATATTTTATTTCTGTTGCCACTGAAATCTCACGCTCTAAGCCTGGGTTCAAGCAGACCAAACAATGCCATTAATGTAAATATTTCTCATTGTCAGACACGTTGATAGCACTTATTTGGCATCATTTATGCCATGTCCTGGGCCTTTTCTCTCATTTTCAGCCATCTCAGCACAAAGGCAGCTCAAAGGGATGACCCAAAGGGAGAAACCCTCAGCATTCATCTTCTCTCATGTCACCCTGTGCATCTGTTGGAGTCCAGGACATCCCTCTGGCCACCCTGGAGGGTTTGGAGACCGGACAGGGGGTCTGGGACCTGTACAGGGGCTCAGAGCCTCACACAGAGCCCAGGAGGACACTGCCTCTGATCCCTGCCATGGGAGTGAATCCACACATTGTGTGAAGAATCACAAGCTGAGAGAATTCAAAATAAGTAGTATTTAGTTTATCATAGAATGTAAATGTAGAATGTAGGGTTTTTAGTATATGGGCTTGAAGAGACAAGATGGAGGAATTGGGGAGTGGCCCCTGTGCTCCTTGTTCTTGCTCTCGTCCCCCATCTTTTGCTGAGTTGGATTTTAGAGATTGGTTTAGGGCAGAAATGCCATGTTAGCATAGGTAGTAGGCATTGGTAAAATTTTGTAAATAAAAAGTTCATTTTGGATGTGGTTGGGTCAGGGGTGCTGTACATGAGGTGTGGGGCTCTCTGAGCCGCCCAGTCCTGCTCTGCTGGGGATGCCCTGCAGAGCTGAGACAGAACTGAGATAATGCCCCTGCCAGGGAGGCCTGGCAGAGCTGAGACAGAACTGAGATAATGAAGAACAAACAACCTTAGAAACCTGCACTGGCAAACTCAGTTTGTCGTCTCTGCCTTCAGTGTGAAACACTCAGGGCAAAGAGAAGACGAAAAACCTGATTGCCTCGGGGAACAGCAACCCCGAGGAGAATCTCAGGGAGCTGTAACTCTGAGATGCATCTCCTGTACAATTCCCTTCAGATGGGGAGCCACAAACTTATCTCTTGCCATTAATAATTCTGATGCTCTGTGTTTCTTCTCAAAACCATGGTATCCAGAGAAGAAAGCATGAAATCAGCAGAGATTATTTTGGGGAATTAATTTTGACCCTGCCATCAGTGAGACAAGTGCGTAAGAGGAGGAGAAAAATGATAATTTCTTAAATGTTCTTGATACAATCAGTGTCCTGATCACCACTGCTGTTTCTGACTCTCACTCAGAGTTTTCTGTCCATCATCCCCTGCTCCATTCTCTCAGAATGCCTCAAGATAATGTTTAATTTCACCAGCCAGAGGCAGAGCAATGAAAAGCGCTGAGCTCAGTTATCCTGGGCAGATAAAGCCATACCCGGTGTGGACCCAGTCACTCTGAGTTCCATTAAAATAAACCTAATTAATTTAAAGTAGCATTTTCTGGAGCAGCTTTGTACACAGTTGACCTTGCTCCCTGAAACAATCTCCTGCACAGTCCTGCCTGAATCACATAAATTCTCTCCTTTGTCACTTCACTGCACTGTGGATGTGATTTTTCCTTTTCATATCCTGTCCTTATCAACTGCAAAACATCTCATAAATTACTCTGCCTCTGTGGTATAATTTTGTACTGTTGTTGTAAACTGCAGCTCAAAATTACAGCTGAAAATGTATGGAGATCCACAGTTATATACTAAATATTTAATTTGACTTCTTGGGAGATAATTTAAATATATTTATATGGCTGAAAAATTGATGTTGATTTAGGAATTATTCAATTTTTTTCTTTATTCTTACTCTCCCCAAATGCAAAACAAACAAATAAAAAAGTATGTGTACTTTTAAGTGAAGTAGGAAATTCAAGTTATTCCTTCCAGTTAAAAGGAATAGAAAAGCATTTATAGTTCTCCCTGAAACATTTATAGTTCTTCTCTGAAATTAAAAAGAACCATTTTACAAGTTACTCTAAATTTCCACATCTATCACAGAAGAATATAATATATGGATAAATATTATTAGGAACACAGAACTGCACAAGACAGCTTTCTAACCCAGGAGAAAATTCAACATTTTTGTGCCTTAAACAAAAAGGAGCTCTACCTTGTATATCAGCAGCTCTACACGCGCTACCTCCTTCTCTAAAGTGACAAATGCTGAAGTGTTTAAATAAAAAATTGCAGATAACTGCTTTGAAATCACATATATATATATATTTTCATGCATAATTCTGAATTTTGCATTCAAAATCAGAAATTCCCTACGACTGTTGGATGAGGAAGTTTCAAAGTCATTTCAATTCTATTTCAAACTCAATTTCAACTCAGTTTTGGGACGTTCCTGCCTTTTCCACTGCCCTCTCCCTGCAGGATTTCCAGCCAGGACAGCCCATTCCAACCTCACCTCCCAGGGTCCCTCTGAGTTCTCCACTCCCAAATCCAGAGTTTAAATGGCATTTGTCCCAGGGGATTTTTATTTTTTATGTCGCTCACAGACAGCCCAACACTGCAGATCCCACAGAACGCTGCAGCTCCCAGCCTGAATCCCAAAATCTGAATTCTGGCTCCTGCTTACTACAACCTGATGAGATTTTCATGCATTTGCCTGCAAGTTACCATTTCCTATTATGCAACATTAGGCATGAGTGGTTAATTAGTTTTTCCCGTATGCCATCGCATACGTAAATTCCAATTATTAGCAGTGTTAGCTTACACAAATTACCTTTAAATCCAATATTTGCATATCTTCTGGTCTGCACAGCCTCCTCCAGAAAACAGCATTTATGTTGTGGAAGATTTTATTAGTTCTTTGAAGGGATCTGTGTTTCCTGATATTTAACCAAGTATTTAAATTGTCACTTGCGTCACCAAGGTCTCCTTGGCTTCTGCTGAAACGCTGCAGAATCTGAACCAGGCTCACTTATAGGAACTGAAGGGCACAATAATTCTGTCTCAAATGTATCATTATTCCTACACTAAAACTCATGAACCTGAGAGTGCTGGATGGAACTTCCAGATAAAGCTGAATGGCGCCTTCAATTTCACTAAAAAAAACAAAAGGCAGAGCATTCTCCCACTCAGATCACTGAAATCTCCATTTACTCAACTCCCATTCTTCCCTCCTTTATCAGGAAAATAAAGAAATATATTTGATTAATGACTCCACCACCAGTCACAGTGAAAAATACTCATTTGCCTTCAAACCAGTGCCACATTTTGATTTTTTAGGCAGCTACTTTTCCTATAAGCTGGATGGAAACTCCACAGGCAATTAAGGTAATTTGTACATGATAAAATACTCAAAACTAGATTATAAGCAAAATACAGAGCCACATTTTCTCACATGAATATTTACTTTGGAAGATACAATGGGAAAAGTAGTTAAAATACACCAGCAACTCTCAAAAAGCTAAACAAAAAAAAAGCAAAGTTCCCACTGACAGCCACATCATGATCTTTGAGATTTTGTGTGAAAGGTGTTGGGGGAGAAAAAAAAAAGCTAGATTTCACAAAATAATAAACAGAACAAATCAAGGTAAAATATGTACACTTCACTTAGGACTCGGGTATTATAAAGCACTTCAGCTTTGCTCCATGCTGTGTAACTCCCACAGAAACATCCAAGTCATTTTCTTTTATTGCAGAAAAATGCATTAATTTGTCCCTTTTTATTTTTTCTCTGTTTTTTTGGTTGGTTGGTTGTTTTTTCAGAGGAGTATTTATGGGTTTTGTTTTTGTTGTTGGTTTGTATGTTTTGGGGGGTTAGTTTTGGTTTGAGGTTTTTGGTTTTTTTCAGTTTGTTTGGGGTTTTTTTGGTTTGTTTCACTGTTTTTTGCTGTTGTTCTTGTTGTCTTCCTTTGCCATCTGTGGAAACCTAAGGGTATCAAGGGTATCAAGGGTATCAAGGAGACATCTGAAGGAGGTTTTGGACAGAAAGTTTTAATATCTGCCATGGATACACAAAAGTTTACTCGTGCCAAAATGCAAGGACTGCATTCACACAAAGGAAGCAATCCTCTGAAAAAAGGACCACACAGAAGACAACCTTGCACCCAAGGAAACAGAACAGCAAAGTGTCTCATTTTTCACACCAGGCTACACAGGCAGCTACAAATTCCACAGGAAGTATGCTGAAACAACTACTTCCCACTAAAAGAGAAAGGATATGATTTTACAAGCCCAATATTATGTTTTCATTCATAAAATCTGGGAGCAGGGCCAGACCTGACTGCATACATTCCATGTGACCTTTCAGGAACATTTATTCCAGTGCAGAACCTCTGTCAGAGTCCAGGACATCCCTCTGGCTGCCCTGGAGGGTTTGGAGACCGGACAGGGGGTCTGGGATCTGTCCAGGGGGGTCAGAGCCTCACACAGAGCCCAGGAGGACACTGCCTCTGATCCCTGCCATGGGAGTGAATGCCCACAGTGTATGAAGAGTCACAAGCTGAGAGAATTCAAAATAAGTAGTATTTAGTTTATCACAGAGTGTAAATGTAGAATCCAGGATTTTTAGTATATGGGATTGAGGAGACAAGCTGGAGGAATTGGGGAGTGGCCCCTGTGCTCCTTGTTCTTGCTCTTTTTCCCCATTTTCTGCTGAGTTGGATTTTAGGGATTGGTTTAGAGTAGAAATGACATGTTAGCATAGGTAGTAAGTATTGGTGAAATTCTGTAAATAAAAAGTTCATTTTGGATGGTGGTTGGGTCAGAGAAATGGTACAAAGGTCTGGGACCCTCTGATCCGCCCCAGTCCTGCCTCATGCCCTGCTCTGCTGGGGATGCCCTGCAGAGCTGGGAAAGAACTAAGAGATGAAGAATAAACAACCTTGGGAACACGGACTGAGGACTCAGCTTGTCTGCTCTGGCTCTGGTGTGAAACACTCAGGGCTAGAGAAGACAAAAAAACTCATTACCTCGGGGAACAGCAACCCCAAGGAGAACCTCAGGGAACAGCAACCCTAAGGAACCTCCACACTAATCCATAACTTTGAATTACACCAGCAATACCAGTCACAGATCCCACCTCCCAGTGAAGCTGGAGATGTTTATAAAACCCTTCTGGGATCACAACCTGTGAAGTCCCCGTCCCACAGGTCACCCCAGTGAGCCTGGCTGTCACACAAAGTGACAGCTCTGCATGCCAGTGATGCAATTCACTGAATTGTGCTGATTAACAGGGAATCTTGCAACAATGCTCCAAGGAAACAGCTCCCCTTCCCAATGACTCTTCAGCTCAATGGTGCCCAAATTTTTCAGCCAAGAAGAACCTCAGCTCACCCTGTTAATACAAGGTGGCTCCAGCCACAGCAAGATGAAGCCAACCTACTCATGGATGGACGCAATGGCAGCCAGAAATGAAATTATGAAATAAAACCGTGGTGATTGCAGAGTTTACAGAGTTTGCAGAGGCAGCCCAGCCCAGGATTCCTCATCCTGCCCAGGGCCAGAAGCTTGCAGGGAGCTGTTTCTATCAGAACAACTCCTACACCTCACATTCACCTTCTCTTCTCCTCAAAGACCTTTTGAGGGCCAGCTCTACCCCAGGGAATTTTCCTTCTGGGTGTGTTTTACGCTGCAGTAGAAGCCACAGAATTTTTTTTCAAATCCTTCCTCAGCTTTCTTGTTTTTTTAGTAATTTCAAGATGCCACCTCATCTGTGCCATTCTCTTTCTTTGCAATAGACAAACAGCACTTCCAGCTTGCCAAAGGACAGCATAAATGTTTTTGTGAGATATTCAATGTTATGATTCCAGCTGTACTGTGTAATACAAGAAAGGAGAATATATATTCCATTTAGAACAAAACTTTGGTGTACTCAAAGTAAGAGGACTTGGTTATTGAAGTGACTAGCAGCTCATTAATTAAAAAAATGCACTTGGCGTTGCTGAATTCATGAGCTGTTCAATGCCAACGTTATTTGCAATAACTGAAACAATTCACACAATTTATTATTTGTTTGAGCCATGCTATCTCAATAGATTCATTAACAACCTCAGCAAAATAAAATTAAAAATTTACTTACATATTACATGAATTTATAAGACAGACTAGATCCTAATTGGATCTTTTCAGACTTTTCACCATGAAGCTAATAATGAAAAGCCTGATACTCAAGTCCCATACACTCTCATTCTTCAGATTATTTGAAATAACTTCAGTTTTCTTTCTAGGCTTTGCTTGCTGGTGCTGCAGTCAATCCACCACATTTAAGTCACAATTGTGACCCCGAGTGCTGCAGATGGAGATAGGATTCACCAGGAGCTGGGCAATTCAGGAGGGTGTGAGACACGAGAGGGTCTCACCAGAGCAGAGATTTCTGTCTTTTCTTACACACCATGATCCAGGCTCTGAACCTGCTTTATTGAAACCATCAGTAATTTCCTCTATTGCCTTCAATCAGTGAAAGATTCGACTTCCTATTATGTCAGATTGATGATGGCTTCGTGGTGCTTAAAAGCCCCAAAAATTCTCCAATGTGATTTAACCCCCAGTCTTTTGGAAAGCCAGCTGTTTTTTTTCCAATTTCCCATTTCCTTTTTTATTACACACACACGCTATCCCTTTATTAACCACCTTTGGAGAATACTTCTAAATTCAGTGCAGCAGATAACTTGTCCCAATTCTTCCTTCTCTTAGCAGTTCGCAAAAACTTTTCTACAACCACCTTTTCCCATCAATGCAGCATTTCAAACCCGTGTTCCTTTCTGCTGGCAGTTTCTGATGATCATAATTGCACTTTTGCTGGTTTGGTTTCAAGTCACACACTGAGCCCAGTGCATTTAAATGTTTGGAAAAAATTATTTATTAAAAAGAAAAATAAATGGGAGGGGAAATTTGGATTCCTTTTGGTTCCCTTTATAATATCAAAGCTGATGAAGTGTGATAGACTTAGCAGAATTGAACTTTATTTTTAGTCAGAAATAAAAACAGTGGCCACAAAGGCAACATCCAGTGTGGCCTTTTTATTCTCTTTGGCCAAATTTTCCTATTTCCTATTACACCACTACCTCTGGAGTGCAGAGACAATTTGTGAGCAGAATCCCTAAAGTCAAAAGGGATGGGACAGTGCTAAGTGACCCAGGATTGTGATGATTATTCTGAGTATTTCCACTAAAAGGTTGACTCCTATTTTTCAAACTTTCTCTGTAATCTCTTCTGTTCTTTAAATGCCTCATTGCATACACAACAAAAACCTAGCGGAAAAAGAAGAATTTCCATAGCAACTATTCCAAGGAACACAGTTCAGTCATTTGTACCATAAAATTTTATGGACTTTGACCAAGGCTTTTCTTTAGCTATCTTTATTTTTTTTAATCTGGCTTTATCTGTGTTCAAGTGGAAATATTAATATTGGGCATGAAGAATTTCGTAGGAACTTATTATTAAAAACTAAACTTCATCAGACTAATGATTCCTGGAGGAACTGTGATGCTAAATTCATTACAAGCAAGAATTTGCTTTAATATTTGAAACATCTACAGTGAGAGCATGTAAAAATAGAATTTATACAGATTTTTACATTAAAAAAAAAATCCACAGGAAAAAGATAGAGAAGTAAAGAAGAACTGAGTGCAATGGGGTTTTGTAATTTCTTTTTCCATTAAGATTTTTTTCAAGGTTTGGAGTAGATTAATTCTGTAAAATCTTTGGGGATTTGCACACTTTGCTCTCTCATGACATTACTATGTACTGTGTAGTGTATAATCATTCTTTTGGATGAAAAAGTACAAACTGTCAGCTGCAAACATCTCAGAAGAGATTTTGATTGTGCTGTGAAAATCTTTACCATAATCTTAATCTTAAAATACAGGATATTTATTCCTATAATATCAGAGCTGACAAGATGCATGATACCCCAAAATAATCTCTTTTAAGTGAGATTATTTACTTAATTTACTTATTTATTTACCTGGCATGTTCTTACCTATTACAAAATATATTGGTACTGGTTTTCTTGACAGGAAAAAAGGGGACAGCTCTTCTCAGGAGAAAATTCCTGTCTAACAGTGCAATATCTCATTGCCTCTTCCTACTGGGGAACTCCCCTGCTACAGGAACAAAGGCACATTCCAAGAATAATTTTACTTACACAAGAAAATTCAAGCTAAATTGGTAAAGCAGACTGGAGATCAGAACCAGAAGAATGCAGAGACTTCACAGGCAATTTTTTGTTTGCTTCTTTTTACACAACCTACTTGTCCTTCTGTTGAGGCCACCAGATTTGTGTCAAAAACTTAACTATTCCTGGTTTAATGTATTCTTTGCTGCAATACTTTGCTGAAGGAGCCCACAGTAGAGTATTTATCACTATTTATCCAGTATTTATCACTATTTATCCAGTATTCATCAGTATTTATCCAGTATTTATCAGTATTTTTATCTTTTCTCAGCAGAGCTCCAAATTAGCCCCACTAGGAGCAGAATGCCACATGAAAAAGTGGCTGGAAACACAAGAGACACTATCCTGAGCCCATTTTCTCATCATTCTGTAGGACTTCAGATGACAGATCTGAAAAAATAATATTTAGTGATATGTAAACAACGTGAGTGAAGCTACCTCCAAGTTCATAACAGCCAGGCTAAGAAATTTCTGGGTTTAAGGCACTAAAGGTGGTGGATGGATGAGGTTTTTTTTATTAAATTCATTAATAGGTAATGCAGAAACTTCAAAGCATCCAATGTTGCAGCAACATCTGAGAAACAATGAATGGTAAAAGGGAAGTTTTCAATCAAAACCAAGACTAAGAGTGTTTTTATAAGTGAATGGCCACAGGAACTGTTAAGTGATTAAAAGCACACAGACAAGTGTGTTTACAGTCTCAAAAATAATCCTAACACTACTAGTAAGGACAGAGACGTGACAAAGATCTAGACCTTCAATTTAAGTTGGCTCATCCTTAGGAATAGGACTTAAATTTATAAATCTTTTAATTCATGAAAAGGATTTCCCCTCCCATTTAAAGGAAATGTGTTAAACACAAGAGAAAATTCTTGTCAGCTCCAAGAGAATAGGTATGGTGGAAAGGGGAACAGGACAGTGCAATATGTTTATCTAAGAAGGATCAAAAAATCATAGAAAAATCAAAATTACTGACTGAAGGGAGTACAGAAGCTTTACAAAAAGCAGAGAGAAAATCAGGGCATTGAGAAGAGGATTCTCCAAGGTGTTCCTCTGCTCCTTTAACCACTGACTTAAAAATTAAAATAAAACATCACAGAACCAGGAAAACGAAATATATCCCAATGTATTAAAGTCCAAAAGCCTTCACCTGTAAATTATTCAAACTGAAAGGTCTAAAAATAATGGTGACATAAAGCAAAAAAGGGAAACTAGAATGTGAAAAGCCTAAGCATAGAAAGCACAACTTAGGTTCTCTTTCATCACATCAACCTCTCAAAAATTATCAGTTACAGGAAGGTATTAATGCCCATCAGATTAAACAAAATCCTGCTCACTAAAACTTCCAAATCCTCCAAAATACCTGGAGCAGCAGCAGCACCACTGAGGTCTCCACTAAAACCAAACATCAAAGCAAGAAAGGCCAAAAAGCTCATTTGATTATGCAAAACATCCAATTTTAATCAAGCAGTTGGTTGATTACTCTAGGGAGGGAGGTCACTTAAAAATAACACAAAACAGAAATAAGCCCTGACTCCTGAAAGGAGTGGGGAGGAAAGGCAGGACCAAAGAAAACCTTTTCCAAATCTGCCCAAAAAATGAGTTAAAAATGTGCTGTTCTTTAGCTTCCTGGCAAGTTTCCAAAACTTCTCCAGGGGCAACTGAAAAATGCCTGGTTCTGTCATTTTTACTCTGACAAAATGAGTAAAAATGACACACAAAAACCCAAAAATCTGCCCATGGGCCAGTGGCAGCAACAAACACAAGAGTGTTTGCTCCACCTTCCTCATTTTTGCAGCTCTGGAGTGAATCCTGGCTTCACACTGCTGAGAGATGGTGTAAAATAATATAAAAGGCAGTGTCTGTTGGTAAGATACCAATATTGGTAAAATTGAGCCTCAAAAATAAGAATCAGTGAGACAGGATGTGTCACTCAGCATCCTTGACACCTTTTCTGTAAGATGAATTTATATTAAACCTGCCCAGATCTCTTCCATTAAAGCAAATTAACAAGATCCCGTTAATTTGAAGCAGAAATCCCATCAGAGATCAACACCAGGGTTTGTTCTCTTATAGCACTTATGGGTTTTAATCACATCAGGTTTAGAGCTTCTGATCAATACAATGAACTCACCAACATGAAAATTAATGAGCAAAACTGATTTAAATTGCAAGTTCATCAATTTGTAATGAAGCTGAAGATAAAACCTCTTTATAGTTCCCTTTTTGCAAGCTTTTGGAAATTTTACCCAATAACGCTTTTCAAAATCGTATTTTATTGTTTGGTTGGGTTTTTTTAATAAGTAATTGATTAAATCTTAAGCCAATCCTGAGTATATTTATTACATCCATGCAAAATAAACAGAGAGAGGCAGAGTGTAAAAATGCCCTTTATTCTCTGCAGGAGCTCTCGAGGTCAGAACTCCATCTGCATTTTTAGTGCTGTGCATAAACTCTGAATCACAGTTATGGATTTATGTTCCAGCTTTGGAATTTATATCACATCTATGTCATATCTAATTCCACACCTTCATTCAAGGTTCAGGCTCTAAATTGTATTTGAAAATGCTGGAAAGTTTTGTTTCTTCTATTATTTCAGCATTTTAAAAAAAAATCAGTATAATAACCAGAAATCTCCCAGTTCTAAAACTTAAAGGAGATAATATACATACATACCCAAAAAATAAATAAAATCATTTACAGATACTTATAACATTTGTTACACAGATTTAAACAGTAAGAAAAATAAAGTCTTCATCCTGCATATATATTGCCTTAAAGTAAGAACTATTTAAATGCCAATGTTCTGTATGTTAATGAAAATTTCCATCCAAAAGTTAAACAAAAAAAAAAAAAAAATTCAAGTCTGTCAAGTAATAGTATCCAGCACTCTTTAAATGCAAATCATTCTAAAAATTAAATATTAGGCAAAGGAATTGAAACACCTCATGAGCAGGCAGACAAAGTGGAAGACCACAAAGGAAATGTAGAATATATCAACCTTGTGTCAGTTTGTCAAGTATTGATTTCTATTTCAATTTTAATGTTAGTATTTTCCATAGATATGATGCTTAGAATAAGTTGTTTTTACAGTGATGGATGAAAATAAATGTTTCAATGTGAATATTGTGGCCCATTTATTCCCCTTTTATTAGGAACGTAAATGACAGTATTTAAATGTAAATCAACTAGTTTTAGAGGTCACTGATCAAGAAGAATGATTTGCCTTTAAAAAAGTAACTGATGAGGAGAAAAATGGGACAAACTTCAATCTGTTTTTTTTTTAATCACAATTCTTTAATATGAATAAGAAGTACAACAAGGAAGCCACCAAAATCAAGATACAGGATGCCTTTCCTATGGTGATCTCCATTTAGAAACCTTGGAAAAAACTTTTGGAAGGATTTTTTCTGATTACAGAAGGCACACATTTGAAAATATTGTTTAAGGGGTAAGAATCCTGCATTGTCAAAAAAAATAAGCCATAAAACCTGACAGGTCTTTTCCCACTCTAATTGCTTCAATTTTGGGCCTTGTGCATCACTCACTACCCCACAGCCAAACAGAGCTGCTCAAGACACAGCTCCACTGCCTAAAACATCAGCAAAAAAAAAACCCAGAGAAGAGCTGATGGCAAATTTAAGTTGTTGCTGCCAGCACTGTGTGCTTTACACCACCTAATAATTAAAAATAAAAGCACTGAGGTATCTGTTACTTCCCTTTCCATACAAATAGGTTCTCATGTTCCATATCAAATACAGAACAAGCAGGCCCTGTGTGTAAGGATATTACTAATCTAAACAAAGTG
This sequence comes from Cisticola juncidis, assembly GCA_013400215.1. NCBI lineage: Eukaryota > Metazoa > Chordata > Aves > Passeriformes > Cisticolidae > Cisticola > Cisticola juncidis. The sequence continues at coordinate 378,329 of VXBR01001052.1, forward strand.
AAATTAAAAACCTTTATCCACAGTGTGTTATCTGGGAATATATGGTGAGGAAGAAAGATACAGAGAAATAATAATGATGCTATAACCATTTAGGATAGGGCAAGACTTCTTTATTATTTTTTAACTACCTAAGAGTATCTCTATTAAATGAAGCTTTGAGATGTTCAAGGAAAAGAATTATGTTTACAATTTATTTCTGTTCTGTCCAAACATTATTCAACAGTCTAGGCCAGTGTCTATAGTTATTTTCAACCCTTATCTTCCTTTCAAACAAAAATGAATAAAGTACTTTACAACACTAAAATGCAGCTCTAGAGCAGTCACTTGAGGCCATTCTGGATTTAAACAAGTTTCAGTGTAACAGAACTTCTTGGAAGACTGAGCTGAGACAAAGATGAGCAATATATTCCAACAAGGAGTTCATGTATAATGCCTCCAGAGGAAAGATGGAATAAAATATCTCCCTGCTGGCCTTTACTTCAGTCCTTGTAAATCTGAGTTTGGCTCCTGGGGGTGACATTACTGCTTTGCCTCCAGTGGATTGTGGTTGGTTTGCATGGGAATCTCAAAACCCACAGAATTATTTAGGTCAGAAAAGACCTCCAAGATCCCAGAGTCCAACCTGTGACAAATCCCCACCCTGCCACCAGCCCAGAGCACTGAGTGCCACATCCAGGGATGGGGACTCCAACACTCCCTGGGCAGTTCCAGTGCTGAACAACTTTTCCATGAGGGAATTATTCCTGATGTCCAACCTGAGCCTCCCTGGCCCAGCCTGAGGCTGTTCTCTCTCCTCCTGTCCCTGTTCCCTGGGAGCAGAGCCCAAATCCCCCCCAGCGGTCCCCTCCTGCCAGGAGCTGTGCAGAGCCACAAGGTCCCCCCTGATCCCCCTTTTCCCCAGGCTGAGCCCCTTTCCAGCTCCCTCAGCCTCTCCTGGTGCTCCAGACCCTTTCCCCAGCTCTGTTCCCTTCCTTGGACTCTCTCCAGCCCCTCCAGGTCTGCCTTGGAGAGAGGAGCCCTAAACTGAACACAGAATTCAAGGTGGGGCCTCACCAGGACATCCCTGTCCTGGTCACTGCTGTTCCAGAGAGATTTTAACAGGAATAACTGAGTGAATTCCCAAAGCAGAACCTGGGGGAAGCAGAAAAGGACCGATCAATCCAGATCCCAATAGTAAGAGAGTCAAAAACTCCAAAGCTCAAAGCAGAAGAGTTCCCCTGAGCTGAAACGCTGGGGTGAGGATGATGTTCTTCAGGCAGCTTTGTCAGTACACTCAGTTAGGCTGGAAGTCATTTTTTGGGATCTGAAAACTGAGCTGGACTTGGACAAATGTGGAGGGAAATGTAACCTCTAACTTTGCCTCAAAGAAAGATTCTCCAACCAAATCTCAGCCTAAGCACCTTCACTTACTGGGATAGGGATCATGAACTCAGCACCTCTTACTGAACAAAAATGCACATATGATTCCTCCAAACTCCTATTTTCCTTATTTCCTAGTTTATAAAATAACTCAAAGCTGCATTTCCATGCTGTAGAAATGACAAATCCCCTGTATTTTCCAAATGTGTGTTGGAAAAGAGCTCAGATTCCTGGAGCAGGTTGCACCCATCAGCCACAGTGACACAAACCACGTGCCCAACATCCCATTTCTGAAACTCTAGAATGATACAGGAATAATCAGAACTAAAAGAGTGATAATTTTTTTTTTCCTTAATATATGAAAATCACTGTGCATCTATAAACTTCATATTCTACAGAACTGCCAATCTTTTCAATAAACAGACCAAAGGGAGAAAGAGAAATCTGTCAGAGGAGAAATCAGTTAAAATGCTTGACAAAAAAAAACAAGGCTTTTCATTTTAATAGTGATAATTACAGAAATTAAATAATGCTGGCAATGGTATGATGGTAATTATACACACAGAAAAAAAAAAGGAGCAGATTAAGCAAATTACTCAGAAAAGCTGTCTCATGAAAATACATACTTTAAATTTTTATTATTTTTAGACAGAAAATGGTGATATCACTTAAAAAGAATTATCCTCCATTTCTCTTGGGAAACAGAATTTGTGACACCACTTAAAGATTTCTGATCTACGCTCTCCAAGAGCATCACCTTCATATCCACAGTCAAATAACAACATTTAACCCAACTTGGCTTGGCTATAGCCCAAAACTTAATCCAAGTAAATAAAAACCAAAAACCACATTGCAATACATTTCTCAAAGCAGAACCAGCTGGATGTGCTGCTCAGAAATCTAATTTGAGCTGTAACTGAAATAATTTTTTTTTATTCCAGTTGTAAACCAAGTTTACTACACACTGGCACCTCAGTAACCTGTCCAGCAATGCCTGTCAGTGCTGCCACAGCAACACCACAGTGAAAAATTGTCTGGTCATCCCCTCCCACATTTCATCCCATTCCAGGTCCTCTGCCTGGAATTTGAGAAAATTTGAGAAAATGCTACAGGGCTGGAGCCCCTCTGCTCTGGAGCCTGGCTGGGAGAGCTGGGGGTGCTCCCCGGGAGAAGGGAAAACTCCAGGGAGAGCTCAGAGCCCCTGGCAGGGCCTAAAGGGGCTCCAGGAGAGCTGGAGAGGGACTGGGGACAAGGGATGGAGGGACAGGACACAGGGAATGGCTTTGAACTGGAAGAGCAAAAGTTTAGATTATATTTTAGGAACAAATTTCTAAATGGGTCGTGAGGCATTGGACCAGAGAGCCCAGAGAAGCTGCCCCTGGATCCCTGGGAGTGTCCAAGGCCAGGCTGGACAGGGCTTGGAGCTCCCTGGGACAGTGGAAGGTGTCCCTGCCCATGGCAGGGAGTGGAACTGGAGGGTCCCTTCCAACCCAAACCATTCCATGATTCCATGACCCATCAACATCTCTTCATGCACTGCAGTGCTGGGCTACTTGAACATCTCCATTTCCATTTCTCCATCTAAGAGATGCTCAAAACAAAAGCCCTTTGCCGTTTCCTAGATGTGGGAGGGCTTGTGCTCCTACCTCACCTCCCAAATCTAGACATCCCTTTCACCCTCGAGGTGCCACAAGAGCTGCATCTCCCCAGCTGCTCCCACTGTAACCTCAAGGACAGCAGCACCTGAGCCACCAGCAGTGCCTGAATTGTGGTCTCAGGGTTGCTGTTCCCTGAGATTCTCCTCGGGGTTGCTGTTCCCCGAGGTAATCAGGTTTTCAGGCTTCTCTTTGCCC
>VXBR01001052.1:391161-408442 GCA_013400215.1 Cisticola juncidis
CAGCATGCTCAGTATTCCCTGAGCTGCAGAAATCTCTGTACAACGCACGCTTGGACTGGGGCAGTGTTTGGCATCCCAGAGATGTCATCAGACCAACCCACAACTCTGCTGAAATCCTGCACTTGTTCCAACACATAACAGTCAAGGAACTTCATCAAACTTTCAGTGTTCAGTTCACTTTCAGACTTTTTAGGCATCCACGTGTTTGTGTTTAGGTTTAGGAAACAAAACTCCTGGAATTGAGTCCATGGAGACTTTTCCAAAAATTCCTCAAAACATCTCAGGTGGATCTTCCCAACCATATTAAAGTTCTCCTAAACTCAATTCATCCCAGTATTTGCTGATTTACAAATATTTAAGATGACACTTCCTTAATCTAATTAAAACTTTCCTCACACATCTGTTAAAAACAAAAATATACTAAAAAAAAAACCCCAAACAAACCCAAAAAGCAGCAGTAATAAACTACATGCTCCACTTCACAAAGCTGGATGTCATTCACAAATCTACCAGGTTTTATTCTCTCCACACAAGCAACTCACTGCATGTTCACTCCCTTCAATCTTCAAACATTTCATTAATATATGCAGGAAACAAAGCTAGAATAGTTTGCTTATGAAAAGGGAGGTTTTCCTATAAACCCAGAGCTTGCAAAGGTGCAAGAATTTGCTGTACAGAAAAGAATATTTAGCATACAGTGGACTATTTCAGTAACAGTGACATTCTTTCAGCTGGATTTATCCATGTCTCACAGAATAACACAGAAATAATGATAATAATGAAGAATTATTCTACATGAAAGACAAATAATCAGGTAAATTTGGCCCAAAGCTGAAAGGAAAATCAGCCAAATATTGGTGGGGATTGCCTAAGATTACCATTTTCTTTACCTAAGAAAGGAACAGAAAAGCACAAAGCCCCAAAAGCTCACTTTCAGTCTGAATTTTATGATGATACACTACTCTTGGTCAAAATGTAATGGAGAAGGTGAGAACGCTGAGAACAGTAAAAACCAGAATTTACTCTTGGTCTTTCAGCAGCCTGTTTTTATGGTATTTGACAGGAAACCACCCTAGCAGCCCCTACAGAGTAAGAACATCACAAATCTTAGTTTTATTGCCCTTTTCATAAAAAGTTCTTCGAAAGCTCATGTTTCATCCATCTTCTAACTCCAGATTTTCCAGCTTTGATGTCAGGCTTTAAACAGACAGGTATTTTAAACTTCTTTTCTTGTTATGCTTTCCACTTGCACATCATAACACCCAACCTCTCTCTGAGAATTCCTTCTACTCATTTTTATTTCTTAACTCAAACCAGAAAAGCGCCTCTGCTACTTTTTCACTCCCCATTCTGTACCTGGCAGAAATCTCTATTTCCTTTGTTTGATTTGAAATCAGAGAGTTGTAAGAAGCTAGACAGCTCCTCACAATAGCAGAGGGAACTTACAGAGAGCTGTTTTTGTCAAACACCAGACCTATCATTTTACCTCATCTAGAGAAGAAATAAACTCTACAATTCCTTTAAATCAGGCCATAGGCTACAGCCTGTATTATCAATCATAACCATTACTCAAATCCAAACAGTTCCAACATCCACAGGCCTTCTCTGTTAATAAAAGCAGCAAGACCATTTTTCAAACTGAAATGCTGTGTAACAGCAGCAGAAAACAGAGCAAATTAAAAAATAACCAAGTAAAATGAACAAAGCATTTCAGTAGGTCCCACTATCCTCTCCTAACTGATGAGGCTGTTACTCTTCTTCCTCCCAAATCTTCAACAAATGTAGTGTTTACTTCCAGGGAAATTGTTAATAAAAAAATCTGATGACAAAGGGCTCTCTTTTTCTTTACCTCTGAATTTCCCCAGTCTGAAACAGATGCCACACAAGTCTTGGTGAAAATAGAGACCTGTTGTGCTGTGGGGAAAACTCACTTTTCCCCTTAAAACCAGTTGAAACTCTGTAATAATTTAAAAAAGAAATTACCTAGGTGTTTCTGCTTTGTCACCTCGTGGATTTAAATGGAAGTAGAAATATGGGCTCTTTGATCATTACAGAATGTTTATGAAGCTGCACAGAAATAATTCACAGTGCTGCCCTGTGACAGCAAAGCAGCACCAAAGGAGACAGTGATTTAATTTCCAGCACCTCAGTGAGCCCCAGGTGGGTGCTGGTACTACAAAAGAGGAGAATCATCCTTGCTGAAGAGGTTTCTCCAACCTCCCCCTAAAGCAGGGCAGATTTGGGCAGGAGGGCTGTAAAAGCCAGGAGTCAGGGATAAAATGTGATTTTTCTTTCTAGAGGACAGGGAGCTGTTGCTTAGAAACTGTTTACAGACAGATCCTGCTGGTGTACCTAAAAAAAAAATAAATTAGGTCATTCTTGGCTGGAGGTAGGAAAGATCTTTATTGATATAAACCTCTCCATGTCTCTCTCTACTGTCAATAATTAACAATCCTCTAGGAAGGCTGTTGGGATGCTCTTTTAACCAACAACTGCACATTCCCAATGGCAGAATTACCCATTTTGAAACAATCTGGTGGATAAATTGACATCACAATTCCCACAGGAGGCTGAGTCCAGGTTCCAGGCATGGGCTGTGCCACCTTAGGAAGGGACTGGCATGGAAAGTGAAATCAAGAGGGGGTGGGGGCAAAGTGCAATTAATCTTAATTGTTGTAGAGAAAAAAAAAAAGAAAGAAAAAAGAAAAAAAAAAAAAAAGATGAAAAAACATGTCAATATCACCAGACCAAAGGAAAAAAATATTCCATTCTACTTTATAAACACCTGATGAAACCAGGTCTGCTAAAAATGAAAGGGGAAAGGCCACAACACTTCTTCAAAGCCACGAGAGAACAAAGTTTGTCCTTCAAGAACAAAAGGTGAGGCTGGAATTGGATCACTTTATTAAGGGAAGTATTAAAAGGAGTTCCTAAGTATCTAAAACAAAGTTGCAAGCAAGCACTCACTGCTCACAGAGAAAGCAAATTCGTTCAGAGCAGATGGGAAAGAAAAATTATATCAATCCAGAGCCAGTTTTCTCCTCCACATAAATAATCCACGCTCGAACAATTTTTCCTCATATAAATAACTACATTTATAAGAAGCCTCAAGTAAGAAGGCTCTTATATCATTATTCACTTAAAAACCACTCCAAAAATCCAGACAAATCACTGCTTTCTAAGTAAAAGAAAATAAAACGCACAGCTTGCGGTAATAAACAGCTCATTGTCATCATTCCAGAGAAAGTCATTTTTTTCTCTTCACTTTAAACATAGCACGGGCTTGTTTTGTTACATTGAATAAATCACATCAAATGAATACAAGTATTAGAACACAAAATTAATGTGGAGAAGGGAGAAACGTCACAGAGATAATTTCAAAATTAAAGTTGGTGTTGCAGAATGAGCACCTCTGGTTGAAACTTCAGGGGTAGATCTAAAATTCATCAACAAAGCCCAAATTCTCTGTGAATTTGGTCACCGTGCCATTCTCAAGGCCAGAAAAATAAGGATAGGAGAGCCTTTGTAATTGAATCAAACTTCTTTAAATCCAAGGACAAACACCAGCCTGTGTTGTGATGCCTTGAGTGACAAAGACACTCTCAGGATTACTTGTATATGTGCAGTCAACATGTCAGACACAGGTTTGGGGTTTCAGGGGTTCTCACAACTTTAAATTTACACTTAAAGTCCAGCAGAATTGTTAAATTCCTTCACACAGTGCAAGGCTTCCCACCCAGGGAAGGTGGCTCATGGTAAGATCCCACTCTCCCATGCCAGCAACACAGGCAAAACCAGCCAGGAAAAAAAATTCTTAACAACCACAACTATTATTATTCACCAATTCATCTAGAAATACACTTTGGATTAAAGTAATGCTAATTATTAAAAAAAAATTAAAGATAACGTGGCCCATTTCCCAAAGGCTCCCAAAGCCACGCAGGAGATTTGTGAAGCGTGGAGCAGAGGCCAAGCTGATTTTTATTCACGTGTTGTTGAGCTTATCTACATGGGAAACAGAATTATGCTCTATTTAGCCCTCTGTCAGGTTGTTCAGGTTTTAAAATAACTGTTAATGAAATCACAAGCCTTCAACACAAACAGCAGCAACAAAAATAGCACCAGGACAGAGAACATTGGACTGCAGCAAGGCAGAGCCAGTGTGGAGCAAAAAGGAATCTCCCTACATTCAACTGGCTGGAAATAAAACACAAGGAATAATAAATTGCATTCTACTGAGGCCTCACTACGATGATTTGCATTTTGTAACAACCTTACAGAAGTGAAGCTCTTAAAATTTAATTTTTCCTTTGGCCTATGAATCGAACTTGGCAAAAACTAATTCAGCATGGGAAGTGCTCACGTAAGATATCTGGAAATCACCTGAAGCACAATAACTTGTCATCGTAAAAAACAACATTTCCTATTTTTCAGCTTTTTCACAATATTGTGCAGAAATCAGTTTTAACACATTCAGATGGTTTTAGCTTTAAAAATACTAATGACAGGTAATTTGCACTCTACTATTTAGAAATATACAGACTTTTCTGGTCTCAAGTTTAGACTGAATATTGGGAGTGACTCTTTACAAAATTCTTTCTTTAAAAGAATAAAATCACAGGATCACAGAATCACACAATGGTTTGGGTTGGAAGGAACCTTTGAAGATCATTTAGTTCCAAACCTCCTGCCATGGGCAGGGAAACCTTTCAGTAAAAGGTGGTGATGAGTTTTTGCTTTGCATTTTCATAAGAGAGGACCTTGAAAAATATGGCTAAAACCCCAACAACTTCTTTAATGGTGATAAAACATGTGCAAGGACTGTACATGTGGTATGGTGTCACTGCTGGGACAGAAGAAATCCAAGTGATTACACTAAATTTGGTGATTACCTCCACCAAATCCATTTATTTAGTGGGATCCAAAAATGAAAACACAACAGTTTTTCTCCAGACACCAAAATTTCCTTGGAGAAATAAATAATAAAACCTTTCTAACACTGACTGTGATCACTGCCCTTGACAGCTCTTGCATCTCTCCCTGTGATGTTTTCCACAGTACTCTGTGTTTAGAAACATAGGCCCAGAGTTAATTCAGATTCATCACACAGAATATAAGATTTTGCATTACCCCATAATTTAAGACATTTGAAATTCCATTTCCACTTTGCTGAATTTGCTCTGGAATGTCGCTTCTCTTCTCATTTCACCATCATTTTTCATGTCCCCTGCCACACTAAAGACTGACCCTGAGTTGTGGTTCCTCCCAGGGCATCTTTCCACCCACATGAGCATATAATACTTAAATACTTAATACTTAAAGTGAAATTTATCATTAACTCAGTGCTTTGGTATGGCTGGGGTTGTTTGTGGCACTGAGTTATAACCCAGAATATTGCCCAGAATCTGACCTGCATGAGACCCATGCCCTAAGTGAAGAGATGAACACTGCAAGTTCATTTCATCAGATTTAGGGAACTCAACCCCCTGGAATGTTTTCTTCTACTGGCCCAACGTGACAAAAGAAACTTCTCACTTCAGAGGAAAAGCAGGCTTCAGATTAAATCAACAACACAAAAAATAGCTCATTAAAATGAAAGATTGAGCAGCAAGTATTGTGTATTTGCAGCAGCTCAGAAATCAGACGCAAAGAAGAGCTGATGTACCAGACACTTACTGCTAATGTGTTTTTTAATGTTAAAATGGCAAAAAAAAATCCTGCTGGCATAAATCATTTGCTTTCTAAAGCATGTAACAGACACAATCAGTGCTCATGACTGCTCTGTAAGGTAGCACAGAAAAACATTTGAATTTTCTGGAGATAGAAGCAATTTATGTATCACTGTAACAGCACACAGGACTGGCTCCAGACACACTTTTTTAAAAAGGCACAGACACAGTCCACAGCCAAAGGCAGAACAAGTTCCAGAAGTGTTGGGTAAGAGCTTTGCAACACTGATGAAAATTCTGTAATTAATTTCAGAGGATCAAGGATTTAATCTTGCATAATCTGAATAACCAAACTAGTCCCTTAGACAAGACAGCCAGAAACCATCTGCAGTGCTGGAAGAGGCTCCTGGTAAAATAAATCTTTCTACTCAGTCCTTGTTAAGTGTTCCTCATGTTTTGCACATTTCTTGAAATTGGAGAAATGGATTTCAGATTCAAGGCACTGAATTGACTGCAAAAGGAGGATTAACTGAAGATCAGAATTTAGATTCAATGTGAGTGCTTCAGTTTTATTTTAATGCATAAAGGAGGTTTACCTGCTCAGACACAGTAGTTTTTCCTTTTTTGTATTTACATATTTTCCTCTTAATAAAAGCCCTTTAAGTACTTTTAAGCTGTTAAAAGTCTTGCTGTGATGTACCTGTCCCAGCTGTGCTTTGCCTGTGTTTCCTAGACCCGAGCTGCAATGGCCCAGAGGTGACTTCCATTCCAATTTCCAATTAAAGCTAGAAATTATTAAAACCATATTTTTTTAAAGAGTGATTTCAAAATTCTTTCCTCATTTACACGATCTTGCTTTCAACCCAATGATAAACAACTTATTAATGAAAAACAGCAATAAAAGAGAAACATCTGAACCAGCCCAGCCAAGGGGTGAGTGCAGAAGGCCACTCAAAATTTTTGGAGATACAATCAGTCTGTGCAATCCTCAGCAGCAATTTCAAGCACACCTGAAGTGTTTAAACTCCAGTATCTTATTTTATAGAATCACAAAATATCCTGATATCACCCCCCAGTCTGTCCACACATCCAGGACTTGCTCTTGACAAACTTTCTGTGGTATTTCTCTGGGAAATGTGGGTTTCAGTCCTGCCTCAAAGGTTCTTTTTGTGCAATCAAACATTGATTTCTATGATCCACCCATGTCCTAATCATCACACAGCCCATCCCACTCTGTTTTCAGAAATATTTAATTACTGTGGATTACCTCCCAAGGGCTGACCAGGAGTTTTAGACATCAGAAATCCTGCAGCACCCAAGGGTGGCACAATCCTTTCTTCTGGAGGTTGTGGCAACAGAACAGACCTCACACCACCCTTAATGTCTTTATGGAGCAGAGAAAGCAAAATGAAGAAATCCCCATTGTGCACTATTATGAAAACTGGTTAAAAAAAATTTCAATATATCCCTAGTGTTTCCTCTTCCTCCTGACTGATCTTTTTATGAAAAACCAGCCAAGAAACTGTTCTTGGGCTAAGTAATTTTTTGTTGTTTCTTTTGGCTGACTGTCAACCACCCAGCAAAAATAAACTCATTAAGCTGACATGAGACCTGAACACACTCATGTTGTCAGTGCATCTCAGCATCATTCTCGTGAACCCAAAAGCCATAAAACAATTAAAATAAAGTTAAGCTGACTCCACCCTTAGGATGCAACCAAGTTTACAGGGATCTGTCAGTCCAAAGTCAATGTCTGGCAGCATCTGAGCTAAAGGGGATGTGCAGCTTCAGCACATGCCAAGCCAAAACAGTTCTAAAACAAGCAGCAAAAAAGGAGAAAAACCAGCAGCAAAAAAACGGAGTGTGGAGCCTCCAAAAAAGCATCTCTGCCACAATTAGAGCTCTCAACCTAATTGTGTTTGCAAGCCTACTATTTCTGCACCCAATCCACGCTGCTCTCCCTGTGCTGAATCTGTCCAGTTATCTGGGATTTCTCCTTTGCTGCCACCACATTTGGAATTTACTGAGCGGATCCCCAGCTCAAGGCTCACAGGGAGCCTTGTAATCAGCAAGGTTTCTACTTAAAAGCAAAAGGGAAAAAAGTTACCATGGCTACTACAGTCACTCAGCTTTCTCATCTACTTCCAGACATTAATTCTGAAGGCTTTCTGGCTATGTTTGCACAAAATGTATGCTTCCATACCACTCTGTCATGTAAATTAGGTTCTGCTGCAGCATTTGGGATCACCTGGGACCATTCAATACCTTTGGCTGGCATTCCAAGAAGACTCCACAAGTAGCAAGGTGATAGCTTCACTGATCACATTAAGGAAATTGTAATTAAATACATTAAATATAATTAAAACCAATAATAAAATGTTGTTTCTTACCCAGCCAAATGAAGGTAAATACCTGAACACAGATACCCCAGACATTTTCTAGTGCTTGGGCTGAATTAGTAAACAAAATGCAGTTGGTAGAAATTACAGAATTAGAACAAGGCAAACCATAAAGTATTTGCAGAAAATGCTCTGGAAATGCACTTAAGTTATTCAGGAGAAGACAAAAGCACACAAAAAATGATAAAATGAGATTTGATGCTGGTTTTCGTCCAAACACTGAGTAGAAGACAATGCGTAGAAGACAATCCTGCCCAGGGCTTGTGTCCCCACTGCTCTTCAGCACCTTAAAAGCACCTGAGCACTTCCTCTACACTCACCTGCATCCCCTGGGCTCAGGCCTGAATGCAGGGATTGGAACTGGAGTATGAAAGGGAAAAAAAAGCCCAACTTTGTTCAAGGATGCAATTAGCGCACAACCACAAATTAACCGAGGGATTCCATGTGCTGCCTGAGCCACGGAATTCTCCCCAAGCCATGCACGGAAAATTAAATCACAGGCTAGAAACAGTTCTTGTCTTTCCTTCTCTTCACCTTCCTGTTCTTGCTAGGTATCAAATGTGACCCAGAAACAATCCTTAGCTAGGCCAGGAGCCCAAAATGCTGAATAAAATGCAGGTTGAATTTTAGGGGCAGCATGGGCCGCCCATGTGAGCCAAGCAAGAGCTCTGCTAACTCTGCTCCCAAACAAGCAGGACATTTGCAATTTGTTTTTATCCTGATTCTCCCCCTGCACCACCTCATCCCCCTTCATTCCCAGGCTTCCTGACAATTTCTTGTTCTTGGAAGTATTTCTGTGGAGCATCCAAGCACGGGGAATGGAGATGACGGAGATAATAGAGACGTTTAAAATTAGACTGAGCAGCTGTAATTCTGAATTTGCATTTCTGACTTGATTATAGTAAGCACTGAGGACTATCTGCACAAGAATGAGAAAGGAGTTCATGTGCTGCAATAAAAATACATGAATCTCTCTCACTTTGACCCCATTAAGCAGGGAAAAAGGTTAATAAATGGTATTTTTATGGAAGTTCTTTGCTGTTCTATAACTTCATTTTAAAGAGTCACCTGTGGATTTTAATTGCAAGAATTAAAGTAACCAACTTTCCTATATTTTACAAATGGAAGAACTATTCTCCTGCTTATCCTGGATTTTTCTCACTTCATATTTTAGCTGTTATCTATTTTATACCTTTTCCTTATAAGCCTATACAGTTTCTTATCTGAACAGTAAACATTTGTAACCATGGGATAACAATTTATGAAGTACTTTGATAAATGCTCTATCAAAACCAAGCACAGATGACACATTTTTATTTAAATATTCTGTCACAATAAAAAATGTTAGAATCAATCCTGTTCTATTTTTGTAAAATGTAAACTAACCATTTTAATCGTATGATTTTTTACAGAGATGTAGAAAAAGAAAATAGTATTTGGGTTCCACATTTAAAGTTTCTCATAAATATAATGAAGAATTAACCATGAGTAACTTATCACAGCTGGTGATTTTATACCTGGAAGAAAAACCTGATTATTACATTCAAGGAAGTTAATATTTAATGACAGAGGGCATCACACCTACTCTCTGTTGAATTATATTCATTCATTTACTTAAAACTATTAATTTTCAGAAATCCCCAAATTAATTTAAAAGTTACAGAACAGCCTTGAAGAAGAAATTTCACTATCCCAAGAAGCAAACAACAAAATGTTTTTTCTAGAAGCAGCAAAGGAGAAAAAAACACCTAATTACATACAAACATCTGCCTCAGATTATCTGTTTGCAGGTAATTCTTATGTCTCTTTTAGAAAGAGTTCATTCATTTTTCTTAGTGTGGATCCCCTGGAAAGGACACAACTATTGCCACTGACATGGTGGCACTACAACAGAAATAAAATCAGTGTTTACCAAAATTTTACTCCATTTTTTAAGTGCTTTACTCCATGGTCTACCTTGAAAGTTAAATCTCTAGGAAGAAGCCTTTTGGAGTTTCTTTTGATGTTTGAAAAGACATAGAGAACTGATAAAAGTGGTTTTGTCAGCTGTGCACAGGATGGACACAGCTCCTGTATTTAAAACATAAGGAATATTTCCAGCTGATCCTTTCCTTGCAAACACAACTGAGAGAACTGAGAGAATTCAGCTGCTCCTGCTGTGCTCAATGGGCTTTAATGGAGAACTGCCATAAAGAGAGATTCCCTGGAATATGGAAGAGTGGGGTTTGTTAGTAAATAACAGCATATTAAAAATTAAGGTTGATTAGCTGTAGAAAAGGCCAAAGTGAACAACCTATTTAGGAGCTTTAACTTAAAAGCTTAAGCTTCTTTTGCAGAAGTCACCTGGGCAACTGGGAGCCTCCCCTGACCAAAACCATTGCCACTTTTGTATTCAGAATTTAAGCTGCACTTACATTCAAATTGCCTTCCATTTGAATATTCTTGTCTGCTTTAAGCATATTGTAACATATGCTTGGGGGTTTTTTCATACAAAGCTTCAAAGAAAAGGACACAGGAGAAGGAAATGTCACATAATAATGACTGTAACACCAGTAATAACAGCAGATTGGAGTATCTACAAAAATATCTTTCAAATACTCTGAACACAGGAATTCTTTTGTGTAACTACAAAATCTACTGCTTTTCTTACCTCTCAAATGCAATCCCTGTGAGATGTTCCTAATGTTACAGGATTCAGCTTCACTTAACTGAGTAATTCTCATTACTTAAGAAGCCTGAAAACTTGGGCAGTCTCTGCTGCAACGCTGAAAATGTCTCTCCACTGTTCTCTGTACCAGAATACTAATGCAGGGGGTGATGTGGCTGAAAAGCACAGCTAGACAAAAAATATTCCAAAGGAGAGGGAAAAAAATAGGGCCTGGCTATCAGAAAAATGCTGATTCAGCAGAGTTAAAGTTCTTCAAGGAAAGGTGTGCTTCCTCCACACAACCAACAAAAAATACAGCAAAGCTTTCCTGCTGCCCCTTACAAAGTCAAAATGCTTTATCTGATGACAGCACAAGATATCTGAAACAATAAAATGTGTATGGGGGTGGGATAGTCCTGCTAGGGGAAAGATTGTTCATTTTGCTGGCAGTTTTAAAATTCACCTGCTCTTCCATGCCAAAACAAAAAATGATTCAAAACACACAAGGAACACAAAAATCTTGCCTTCCGGTTGTACTGGTAATTGATGGTCACAACAGTTTATTTCCCCAGAGCAGCTGATCTTTTGTTGTATAAATAAGACTTGAACCTATCCCAGTGTTTGGAAACATTCACAAATGACTTTGTGTATCCAACCACTGCTCGGAACAAGGTATCACTGCTCACTCAGTGGCTCGTGTGTGCTGCTGAGGAGACCAGGAGAAAACTGAGATGGAGAGCTCTTATCCAGAAACCTGATACAAAATTCATTTACAGCTGTGGAGTGCTGAGCCTGCCCAACCAAAGACTCACTATCACTCTGGGATATATTTAGATGTAGAGTGGACTCCTCTGAGTAAAAAGCTACAATATAGTAACTTAGAATCATAGAATAAAATCACGGAATGGTTTGGCTTGGAAAGAACCTTAAAGGCTATTTTGTTCCAACCCCCTGCAGTGGGCAGGGACACCTTCCACTAGTCCAGATTGCTGCCAGTCCTGTCCACCCTGGCCTTGGACACTTCCAGGGATCCAGAGGCACCCATGCCCAGCTTCTCTGGGCTCCCTGTGCCAGGGCCTCACCCCCCCTTCACAGGGAAGGATTTCTCTGCATTTCTAATCTAAATTTCCCCTCTTTCAGTTTGAACCCATCACTCATTGTCCTGTCACTACAGTCCCTGATGAAGAATCCCACTCTGGATTTCCTGCAGCCCCCTCAGATACTGGAAGGGGCTGGGAGGTCTCCACACAACCTTCTCCTCTGGAGCCCCAACTTTCTCAGCCTGTCCCCGTGGGGAAGATGCTCTGGTCCCCTCAGCAACTTCTTGGCCCTCCTTTGGACTTGCTCCACCAGTTCCATGTCCTTCATATACTGGGAGCATCAAAACTTGGAGCTTGTTAACTTAGTTATCAATCACTGTTTTTATACAGGACAAAACCTGGTTTCTGGGGTTTTTTTCTCACTTCTTCAACTTTTTTCTTACAGTAGCCTTTAAAAAATCTTGTCTTTTTGCTTCCTAGCACTGCTCAAGGCAGGCTGGCCGCACCTTGAGGGCTGTGTCCAGTTCTGTCCCTCAGTTTAGGAGGGACATTGAGGACTGTGTCCCCTCAGTTTAGGAAGGACACTGAGTGCTGTGTCCCCTCACTTTAGGAAGGACACTGAGTGCTGTGTCCAGTTCTGTCCCCTCAGTTTAGGAAGGACACTTAGTGCTGTGTCAAGTTGTATCCCCTCAGTTTAGGAAGGACATTGAGTGCTGTGTCAAGTTGTATCCCCTCAGTTTAGGAAGGACATTNAAGGAGACTCAGGGGTGCCCTCATCACTCTCACAACTCCCTGAAATGTGGCTGTGCTCAGGTGGGGTTGGTCTCTTTCTCCAGGCAGCACTGACAGAACGAGAGGACACAGCCTCCAGCTCTGCCAAGGGAAATACAGGTTGGATATTAGCAAAAAGGCTTTTATGGAAAGAATGATAAAGTATTGGAATGGCCTGCCTGGGGGTGGTGGAGTCACCACCCCTGGATGTGTTTAACACCAGCCTGGATGTGGCACTGGTGCCATGGTCTAGTTGAGGTTAGGGCTGGGTTGGACTCGATGATCCTGGAGGTCTCTCCCAGCCCAGGGATTCTCTGTGTGAATCTCTGGGTGTGACTCAGTTTGCTCCCAGTCAGGTTCGGGTGCTGTTGGTCCAGCTGGAGGATCTCACCCATCAGTCCTGGAGCTCCAGAGAGGAACAAGAGCTTCAGCTGCTCCTGCTGCCTGCTGGCTTGGGAAGCTGTGCCTTGGGAATGTTTTCAGAGCACTTCATCCAAACAAATGCAGTGTTTATGAAAAATCAACAAGTTTATCTTAGTCAGGAGCAGCCTGTGAAATACAACTCTCTTTTTGTAACTTTCACCTTCCCTTCCCATTCTGGTCTTTTTTTACATCTCCTTCTTGCATCTTACCTAAAGCAGCTCTAAGAGAACAATTCCTACAGACCTGAGCCACAAAACCTCCCAACAAGTTATATCCTAAGCATGCCACTCTAATTACTGCTGCTCCTTATTTCTGCACATTGTCCTTCCCATTTCCAACTGCACATTGCATTATTTATTTACTTATTCTTCCCTGTGAGAGAGGCACAGGATTGCCAGAGAAACTGTGACAGCCCCTGGATCCCTGGAAGTGTCCAAGGCCAGGCTGGACATTGGTGCTTGGAGCAGCCTGGGACAGTGGAAGGTGTGCCCATGCCAGGGGAGTGGGACTGGATGATCTTAAAGGTCTCTTTCAAGGTCTCATTCTGTAATTTTATTATTATTTCAGTATAGCTGCCCTGAATCTTTCCAGGATCATTTGATATTATATCTAAATTCAAAGTATTCCTTTGCTTAATGCACCTATGAACAAACTGTGGAGCAAGTGAACAGAGAGCTCAGCTTGCTTTAGCCAAGCCTTGGAATATGCTGTATTAACAGCAAATAGTCACCTAAAATGTAATAAAATCTCATTCTGTTGCTGTAGACAGGAAAAAAAAAGTAATCTGATGCTGGTGTGTTCAGACATCATGTAATACCTGCAAGGCATTGTCATAACTACTACAATTTGGCCACAAAACAGATTTCAATAAACACTGTGGTTATAATTCATATGTAACAAGAAGAAAATTGTCAAGGGATAAAAAAATCGTATTTTCTGAAACAGTAGGTGTAAAAAACTAATAGGTAAGGATGAAGACATTTCTTGGCAGCAGGAAAAAAGCAGGGGGGAACTGTGGGAGCACCAGAAATCTCAGCTGTCACACAGGTGTGGTGCTAAACAGGGACTCTGAGCTACACCAAGAGTGCAAAAGGGCAGATACATTCCAAAAGTAATTCTGCACGTGCAAAGAAGTTGATGATTTGCTGGTATCTCATGAGAATATTAATAA
This sequence comes from Cisticola juncidis, assembly GCA_013400215.1. NCBI lineage: Eukaryota > Metazoa > Chordata > Aves > Passeriformes > Cisticolidae > Cisticola > Cisticola juncidis. The sequence continues at coordinate 405,282 of VXBR01001052.1, forward strand.
CTTCTTGATCCCATACAATGTTAAAACAGTTTTACTTTGCAGTAAACTTTTGATGTCTGCAGCACCAAAAATCACCATGGAGGAGCACCCTCAGAAGTGTCCAAGTTATCTATCCCACCAACAGGGATCTTTAGGAATTCTGAAAATCCTGGGGAAATTCCAGAAGTCAGAATGAACACTGATGTCACAACCACCTTTCTAAAAGATCCAGTAGTTCCAACCATAGGAGGGTTAGAACAATGGCAGGCCTGAACAAAACAATAATTTAAGAAAAATTATATGGGATTCAACTGATACCTCAGAGCTCTGTAACAAATAATAGGAAGTAAAATAATGAAAGCTGACTTTCTCAAATGGTTGTGGTTTAATTCCTTGATATGATTGATACTTCCAATTGGCAGAAATATCTGTCTGCATGTATGAACTTCTCAGGCACTTGATGCAGTGTTTTGTGAGAGCCTGCAATTAAACTGGTCAAGCACTGGTTAAGTGATATTTCAAAAAGAAAAAAAGAACAGCTTTTGGGAAGAGCTCATCACAACATAACTCAGATTAACATGGAGTTCCCCAAAGGCAGAGCCACTACCACAAAACACCTTTTCAATTATTTGTAACCATAAATCATGACATAATTTTCACAAGTATAAATTGATAGAATGCTAAATAACTGAGATAAATCAGTTCCAAAAAGCCATCAGGAGTGCTGGGTATAATCAATCAATGCTGGAAACAAAGCATTGTTGAGAAAAGCCACGTACAAAGTTATAAAGCTGCAATCAGGAAAACACATGCCAGTCTATGGAATGATGAACTCTTGTGGAAAGAAACAGTCCTGCAAAGGCTTTGCCACAGTGAGAGTACCCAGAGGAAAGGAGATCAAAATGCAGGGCTGCAAATGAAGGTTTAAGATGTAAATGTGATGCAGAAGCAGGAGGGTAACACCAGAGAGGTAATATTTAAACACACCAAACTCTCCTGAGACAAGGCTCTGGCATGCTGCATCCAGCTCACGTTCTCATAAAAATGCTGAAAAAGTGGATTTGGAAAAAAAAACAATCCCCAGAAACTGAGTTGTGAGGAAAATGCATGCAGTGGCAAATTTAAAGAATTTCAGTTCACTTGGTTTTTCAAGTAGAAAGGAGAGGGAATACAGCAGATAAATACTTCCATGGTAAGAGAATACTTTGAGTTCTTTAACACAGTGGAGAAAGGCACATCACTAACCAGTGACTGGAAGCTGAAGCCAAATAACTTAATAAACAGCAGATTCTCTACCTCTTACTGTCTTCTGATCAAAATTCCAATTTTTTTTCTGGAAAACATGTTTCAGCCAAATGCAAGTTATTGCATTCAAGAGAAACTGGATGAAATCCAACTGACTACAACAGTAAAGGGGTCAGAGCAGGAGATCTCATTGCTTCCTTTGGCTTTCAAGCTCAGTCTACAAATACTCTTGGTTTTCAGTGCTTCAAAGGCATTTCAGTAGTACCATGCATGCTCAACATTAATATTAAAAGAGCTCTCAGAAAATCTGCATGAATTACAGTTGTATTTCCATGTAAGGGCTCGAGTGACACCGGAGCTTTCCTGTCGAGGCTTCTGTCACCAGCAGAGCCCATTAATGGAATTACAGCTACCTTGTACCCAGCTGAGGTGGTGTTTCTGTAAACAAGCATTTACACGATTGAGTGCAGAACTTCACCCTTCACGGCAGTACTTTTTCTCCTCTAGAAGGAATCCTGTTTGACCTGGAGTATGGAAAGGCTGACACAATGCCTTGTATCAATCACTACAGGTAAAAAAGGAAAGCCAGCAGCATTGTGATAGCCACAAAGCCAGGAAAATCGGGTGCTCGCATCAGCAGCACCGATTGAGGCTGCCCCTGTTCATGATCCTCAGCTACCTGGCACTCCAAAACACACACAGCACTCACGGCAGTCTTGACAGGTCCAGCATTTCCCAGGAATAGATGCCAAGGCAATGTATAACACACACGTTAAATATCCAGGCTCAGAGTTGTGCTGGAGCATCGGCTGCTGTGCTATCTGTGCATTTCTAAAATAACACGGGGGTGGAAACGTTTCTACCCTGGTGAAGCATGAACTAACTTCCAATTCAACAAACGCAAGTTTGGAAAGGCTGGAATTGTCCGAAGCACGCTCGCAACCAAATAAACGCTCCACAGGAGAGAGACAACAACCAAGCGACAGAGCAGCACCTTGAAAAGAACCCAGGCATCAAAAGCGACCAGCGAGACACGAGGGAGAGCATCCACCCCTCCAACCTCCAGAGAAGGAAGCACCTGCCATCCCACGCTCCAGCCCGCCGTAAATATGTATAAAAGTTTCTTTCCCGAAGCCCTGGCGCACGGATGTCCCGCCGAGCATCCCCAACGCCACCTCCCAGGCGGGCACAGCAGCCAGGCAGGTCTGGCAGCTCCCAGCACCACCAGCACGGCCGAGCACAACTTCTTGGGCTCCAAGCAGCCCCCCAAGGAGACGCCGTGGCTGCCGGCGCCCTCCAGCCACATCCCCGCGGCTCCTCGCCATCCCCGGCGCTCCAGGCAGAGACAAAGCCGCGCTTTAAACTTTCGCTCCTGGCCAGCGGAGCAGACCCTGTGCTGGGAGCTGGCACGGCCGGGGCTGGGCGCTGCCCGGGATGTGCAGCTCGGGAAGGTCTCCGAGCCCGGCGGAGGCCTGGAGGGAGGGGATGGAGGAGCTGCCCGCAGCCCCCTCCCCAGCGCCGGCCCCGCTGCCCGCGACCCTTCCCTTCCCTTCCCAGCGCCGGAGCAGCGGGCGCTGCACGGCACAGGGGGATGGGGAAGGGAGGAAGGAGCCTCTGACGCCTGAAGAAAGGAGAATCATTTCAAACAATGCCCACACCCCCCCAAAAAAGAAAATAAAAGACTTAACACGGAGCCAGGTTTCATCTCGAAGTGATGGCGGGTAAATAGATGAGTAAGTGAAACAACACACCTTTGACCCTCTCTTTTCTTCCCTAAATATAATCCCCCTCTTGCCATAATACGCACACCACAAAATGACCATTAATTCGAATCCATTCTGTACAGGAGGGGGGATTATCTCTGTGACCGACTCTGTCTCTTTCCCTCTCCCGGTCTTTCACTGCGCGAGAATTGAAATTGCATTTTTTAGGAAGAA